>RJWM01014078.1:0-51345 GCA_004363535.1 Dasyprocta punctata | reverse complement strand
TTTTTAAATTTCTGATTTTCTTTTCCTGCCTTTTTTTCATTTAATTAGTTTTTGGTATTGCATGTTAATTGTTTCATTGACTTTAATGCTTGATTTTTAAAATAGGTGTCACAATGTATCTCCTTTACTTAGTTTTCATAGAGTCAACATAGTAACATTTTATATTAAATTTAAGATGTATGACAGAATAGTTCTGCTTCTCTTTTTATCTTTTATACTATGGCTCTCATTTATTTTGTACTTTCACATATTATGTATCCTACAGTACGATGTTTCATTCTGTATCCAAATTTAGTTGTTCTTTTTAATAAATCAAGATGATAAAGTGTTTTTTATTTTGATTTTTTTGATTTATTTTATTTTATTTTATTTTATTTTGAGACAGGATCTCACTATGTAGTTCAGATTGGCCTGAGTCTCACTATGTAGCCTAGGTTGGCCTTGAGTTCATGGTGATCCACCTGCCTCAGCCTCTGAAGTGCTGGCATTACAGCTGTGTGCCCCCATATAAGGCTCTGATAAAGTGTCTTATAGTTGCATATTTGGTTGTGATCTCTGATGCTCTTCCTTCTTTCTTATATATATATATATAAATTTCCTTCTTGACCATTGTCTTTAGTTTTGAAACATATTTTGGAAGGAAGAGAATTTTGACCTGTTTTGTCCTCTTTTAGCATTCAGTCTTCTAAGTTTTTGGATTTCATTGCTCCTGATGAGACGCTAGCATCAATTTTGTACTTTTTTTTTCTGCTTTTAAGATTGTCTTTTTTTCTTTGGTTTTGAGGAGTATTTTGAATAAATTTCACTGGGTGTGATTTTTATGTATATATTATATGTGCATTATTTATATTAATATATTTATATTAATATATGTATATGTATTATATGTATATGTTAACTGGATACATGTCATATTTTTCACTAAAATGATTGTATTGTTTTAGACTTTTTTATGATTTAAATGCACCTGTTTTTGATAGATGATGAATTAAGTTGTATTATCATCATGAAGAAAAAAACTCCTAAGAAGTATATGCTAATATTTTAAAACTTGGTTTGATGATTGAATGGTCAAGAATTAGGTACAGAATATTTAGTGGGCTCCTCAAATGTCAAAACTATGTTACTCAGCCTGACTCTTATGACCTTTTCAAAGACTTTCTCTCTTAGTAATTACTATCTTCCTTTGGTATAGTCTAATCTCAGTACCACGCAAAGGATTACCATAGCAGAGTGGTTAAAAGTAGCTATTCTGCATTGGAATTACCTGAGTTTAAATCCTATCTTTACTGCTAGCTCTTTGTGCTTCAGTTTCTTTCTTTGTAAAATGGAATCCTGTGACAGTATCTTAGAAGGTACTTTGAGAATCCTATTAGTTAAAATATGCAAAGGACTGCAGACATATTAGCCCATAATAATGTTTAGATAAATGCTTTTCTAAAAAAAATTAAAAAGCAAATAAACAAACAAAAAGAACAACCCCAAAACAAACCAAATGAATGTTTATTCTGTACCACTGGAATCTGCTTCTTTAGCCACTTGTACTTTCTGTGCTTTAAATTGCTCCATCTCTACAATCCTCCTCTTCCTCCAGTTATGTTCAGGTACTCATTCCTGGGAGCCTTCTTCAAGTCTTATCTTTTGTATAAAGGCATTCCCCTTGAATTCAGCCTAAGTAGTTCTCTCTGCTTCCTGGCCAACCATAAAGTTTATTGTCTGTACTTGGTAACACTTAACCATGTTGCTAATTATTTCTTATTATTTTTAATCTGCCTCTTCATCTCATCTCTGATACTCCCTGTCTTGAATTTTTATGCTCTACTAATATCCAATTGCTTGTCATTTCCTCTGTACACAACGCTGTCTTTTCTCTCCACCTTCTGTTGAAGCCCCACCCCCACCCCACCCCACCCCCACCACCAACTTTCAGATGTAGTCTAAGAGGTACTTCTCTGAGGAAACTGACCTTCTGTTCTCAGATTGGGCTAAATATTCCTTTGCAAGCTTTCATTTTTATTTACACAATATACAGTACTTGGCTCCCCTGTGAGATTAAAGACAGAATTGCTGTCTTCAATTTTAGACTCTCGTCTAGCAAAATGTCTTTCTCATAGTAGGCACTCAGGAAACATGTCTTGAAATTAATTGGTATGCTTCAACGTAACTGTAAATCGCTTTAGATAAAAGACCATGATATGTATTGTATGTATTACATTGATATTCAGTAAGTACAGAGTGAAATCTGTGCTTCAGTTTGTTATGGTAATTCGCCCTGCCATATCAATCAAAATGAAATTCTAGAGGCATAATATAACCATAGAAGGATAATGAGAGAATAAGTCCTAAGGTAGGGGTATCAAAGAAATGAGCTTGTAAACTTCCTTTCAGAAAACATTTTCTGATTCTGAAATGACTTTTGGCAACAGGCATTTATTTTTTTAGCTATCGTCAGCTTTGGATGAGAATGGAATGCTGATTTCACAGCTAAAGGAAGATATTTGGCTAAAATGTAGTTCATTTATTGGAATGTTTTAACTAAGAACATTTGTTTAATTCTTTTTGTTTATGTGCTTATGCATACCTTAAAAGCTGGAGCAGGAAGCAAAAGAATTGAAGTCAACCAAGCGTTTCTTTTATTGCACTGTGTGACTAGAAGTGCTGTGTACCTCTGTGTAGTTTCTTGAATATACACAAGGTTGAAATGATGTCACACATAGAGTTGTAAGTTCTTCTTCTTTTCTGTCCCCCTCCTCCTCCTTTTCCTCCTCCCCCTCCTTTTCCTCCTCCTCCTCCTTCTTTTTTTTTTTTTTTTCCTGCAATGTAGGTCTAACCCAGGGCCACGTATATGCTAGGCAAGGGTTCTACTACTTGAGCTGCAAAAAGCTATACTTTCAGAATCTCTTTAAAATAATGTCAGGTGAAAAAGACATGTTCATCGTGTGCATGGCACGTTGCATGCGACATGTCATCTAATATAGTGATCTTGGGGTATGTGGTTTACACACCCACTTTACCTCCCAGGTAATACAATCAACCAAATCATCAACCAACTCACCAACCACCTACGCCAAAACTTAGACTGCTATCCAGAGGAGATATGTGTGTATTTTCAGTTGAACATTTAGAAAGAAAGATGTTAAAAATTTAGTCTGGAATACTATTTATGTGAGTTATAATACCAAAAGTTTTAAATGCATTTTGTCCTTCTTCTGTTACATTACGTGCCCCTCCTCTACTTGATTTTGCTTCTACACATATAGCACTAATACAACTTTAACTTGCTGTCCTTGCTTTCCCCATTGGTATGATAAGTTCCACAAGGGTAAGGATTTTGTGTTTTATTTACCACAGTACTCCCAGCATCCAGAACGGTGACTGGGACAATGTAGGACTTCAATAATTATTTGTCTAATAAGTGAATTGTAAAACAAAATAAGATTATATCGGTAAAACAAACATGGGAGAATTCCTTCTTTATCAACCTCTTCAGTCACACAGATGATAAACACTACTCATTAGGAGTATTTTTCTAATGTGAAATATAAAATTTTCTATTGAAAATACATGATCGCCAATTTTGGTAAAAGAATCACATAGTCCTTGACAGATATTTTACACTTTTATCACCACTAATGAGTTGTTTTTAAAAGTCTGATGGCCTGAGAGTGTTTTTTATGTTTCATTACTTTTTTCTCAAGTACTTCTGATATAAACATTTTATTGTTTTTGCATGTCACTTAAGCATTGTTTTCTAAAACTTACATATTTTCCTGTTGAGTTGTATTATTTCATATTGATTCAAATAAATACTTCTTTATTTTTATACTGAATACAATATTATGAATATCTTAGTGTTTTTCAAGGTCCTTATAGATTGTTTTATTATATCTTTTTTCAGAAAAAGTTTTTATTTATGTGATCATTTTAAACTGTATTTTCTATAATGGTTTTCTCCCCTCATACTACCTTAAAACTATATAATACACTGTATTTTTCAAAAGGTGTGGATTTTAAATGTTTACCCTAGAATCTTTATAAATATATACAAAATAGGTTATTATAAATATGCATGTTAGATTATTTTGTATTTCAGGTGTCATCAAATAGATTTTATTAACCAATTATACAAAATAAATTATTATTGGCAGTACATTTTGCATGTTTACTTTTATCCCTTAGACAACTGGCAAGTGAATAATCCACTTTCATTATCCATAACTTGGAATCTCGCTCTTGTTATATTCTAAGTTCCAAATGTGAGTGTATTCCTGAATTCTTGATCCTAGTGATCACCTACAGGCCTGCTGCCTATTTTGTAAATAAAGTTTTATTGAGACACATTACATGCATTATTGTCCCTGGCTGCTCTCCTGTTACGAGGCAGAGTGGAGGAGTGGAAGGACAGATGTTATGGACTGCAAACCTGAAAATATTAAGTATACGATCCTTTAAAAATTTATCAACTATTGTTTTACAGAACTTTTTGTACAGTCCTGCACTGATATGTCATTTTCATTTATTGAATATAGTTTTTGATGTTTTGTTACACAGTAGAATGAATTCCCACCCTCATCCCAACACTTTTTCTTCTTAAAAACTGTCAGAGCTGGTCTCATGTATTTTATCTTTCAAATGCATTTATAATCACATTCCTGACTTTCCTAAAAAAAACCTTGCTTGGATTTTGAGTGTGATTGTATTGAATTTATGAACTTTCAACATTTGGACATTAAAAATTTAGTATATGTCCAGTATGATCTCTTCACCTATGACAATGATGCAGATTTACTTTAGGTTTCTGCTTGTGTTTTTTCAGTATTGTTTGATAGCTCGCTCTAAAAATATAACTAAACTTCTGTTGTTTATCCTTGGGAGCTTTAGCTTTCAGGTTGCCATGCTCAGTAACAGTCTTACCAATTTTGATGTTTTTCTTAGTTGATTCCCTTATATAAGAGAAAAACCATAATATCAGAGAACAATGATAGTTTTATCTTTTTTTCACATAACATCTTTGCCTTGTTTAAGAACATATTAAGAAGTTATAGAAATTTTGATATCAAATATTTTGACACTTTTATTACACTGAGCATCTTATTACTCTTATTAGCAATTATTTTTAGCATATACTCCATAAAGACATACAGTCTTTTTCCTTTATATTACACTACATTGATAAATTTTCCAACATTGACTTTCTTTGTAACTGCATCAAAACTCATAGGTTTTGATATATGATGCTCTTTTTCCTTTTACATGTTAAAAATTCAAAAAGCTATGCTAATGTTTATCATTTTTGTTGATAATTCAAAAAGCTATGCTAATGTTTATCATTTTTGTTGTAGACTCTAAATGAAAACTAAATTTTTCCCTTTGATTTCAATCAGATCTTACTTCATATATTCCAAAGTTACGATGTCATGTGCGTAAGTTTTGTGACTGGTATGTATCAGTGGAGTATGTCTTTTATAAATAAGAAATGTTCAAATTTGAGCATTCCTATTTTGTTTGCTTCAAAGTTTTTTTTAGCATTTTATAGATTTGAATTTTTTATTATTTCTTTTCAGGTTTTAAAAACTATTTCTATTTGTCTCAGGTGTATCTTTTCTAAATAAAATGCACAGATTTTGCTTTTACTAATCTGTGAATCTGTAGCTTTCAATTGTATAAGGAGACTATTTGCAATTATTTATTTACTTTTGGTTTTTTGAGACAAGGTCTCCTTGTGTAGTCCCAGCTGGTCTTGAACTCACTATGTAACCCAGGGAGGCCTCAAACTCGTGGCAATCCTCTTGCATCAGCTTCCTGAGTGCTGGAATTATAAGCATGTGCCAAGAAGCCTGGCTATTTGCAGCTATTGTAATCACTAGTATATTGTCATTATTTTACATATGTAATATTTTTCCTTCTTCCTCTATTTTCAAGTACTCATTTTTTATGGTACTATTTTTTCCATTGGTTTCAATGTGACACATTCTATCTCTACACTTCCAGTAGATATTCTTAAATTATTATAACTATACTTAAATATCATTGCTGTTACTAGTGAGATTTAGCAATTTAATGCTATTCCTCCAGCATATTATTTTAAAATATACAGTGTCCAAGCATATTATCTTTAAATGTATATATATATATATATATATATATATATATATGTATATTCCAAACAACATACTATATTTTGTCTTCAACAAATCACATAGATTTTAGAGTTTCTCTCTCATATCATATTGCTAAGTAATTTTTGTTTTGGTCCTGATCTTTCTGGCTTTTCTTCATTTGACCCACCACCTTCTAAATATTGTAGGAAACTTAGCTGTCCCTATGTGTAAATGTGTGTGTGCGTGTGTCCGTATCAAATGATTGATTGCATTGCTTCTATGCCATCAAAATTCCTCGCAAAACAACTAGCAAATGCTTTTATTCATTAAACTAAAAAATCATGGGGGCCTAGACCTGCAAAAAACCTTTGAGGTTATCATTGTCACTAATAAATCAATTTAGTAACTGAACACAATTTTTGTACTTATCATGTTACAAAAATGTAGATGTTACCAGGAAGCTAAAGATGAAGAAAAAAACATAATTTCGACTTCAAAAGGCTAACATGCTAGCAGGTGAGCAGGCACAGATGCAGTCAGAGATGTGTGTGCACAGAAGTCATGGGAACATTCTAGGAGCACAAGCTTGAGCAGGTGCCCTGGGCTGACTCTCAGACTGCTCACTTCCCATTGAGCACTGAATCTTCTTCTTCCCAGTGTGCCTGGCCTATGTTTTTCTACTTTGTGTTTGAGCACTACTAGTGCATGCTTGGAAAGCCGTACTTGGTAGATCATTGATCCTGTTGATTTCAAACCCACCTCTGAAACTTTCCCATCCTTTGTCCCAAGTATTTACACTACCACTCATCAAAATATATGTCAATTTTTGTTTGCCATGGTTCAGGTATTTTTCTTTCCAAAGCTTTTTCTTGTTATGGCCAAGCATTCCAAATGTTCTCTATTTCTCCTCTCCCCATTCTTTCTTAAATTGTTGCTCTCTAGAATGTCAATATGGTCCTAAACTACGCTGCTCAAATTCATTGTTTAAACTGTATCAAATACTTCATATGTATTCAATTTAACAAAAAATTTCAATGAGACTTATCATCTCCTTCCAGACAAAAGAATTCCTGTTTTAATAGACTAAGATGACATTAATATGTGTTAGCTGCATCACACTTTTTCATTTGAATGATTCTAGTGCTTAGCCTTTTTCCCTCCAAATACAATGCCAGTAAGGTATTAGGTATCACAAAATTAAATAAATAGGAAATAAAACAAAAAAAGATAGTAAAAATTAAATTGAAAATAAAAAAGAAAAACAAGAGCAAAAATTAAATAATAATAGCACTAAATATACCATCTACTGAGAGAGCCAAGAAGACTTAAACTGCTGCTATAGCTAGGATGTGGCTTTGACTTCAACCCTGTAGTAGTTTACTTTGGCTCATATTAAAATTGTGGTCAACTGAAATCCCCAAATCTTTCTCATATAGGTGGTTTCAAAGTAAAACATGCCAATTCTTTACTCCACTTGTCATTCATTTTATTGGTTTCTGCTTGATCATATAATTCACTTGCATGGTTCACCTGAGCTTTCACCAACTACAGATCTGTAGTCACTGCCTGTTTCTGGGCCTGCAAAGAATTGGTCCAAGGCTTGAAGTACAAAGTTGAAGCCAAGCTTACTTTTCCTGTTTAACATTCATTTAGATTGCTTTTCCTCAACAATCTATTATATACATTAGTTTTCCAGGAAGTTCATCAGCTAATGTTCTTATCTAATAGTTTATTAATATCTAATGGCATTATTCTAATACTTGCTTCAAAATATAAAACATTATTTAAATTCCCAAACACTGATACTTAAAAAAATTCCAAGGGGATATCAAATGGAAATGGGGAGCCATAACATTTGGTCTGTTAAGCAATGTTTAACTACTTTGAGTGAAAATGTGTACACTGATACCCATGAACTCCCCAAACATATTAAATCACTACAATGTCTTCCTTTTAAAAAATTGAAGATAATAAAAGAAAAGTAGAGAGGTGCTTGGAGCGACCCAACTCTCTTAGCCACCTTGCTATTATACACCCTCAGAACAATTGAGGGAAAATTAAATAATTTCTCTGATGGTATAAAGGGTAGAAAAAGCTTAGAAACTTCTAGGAAGGAGGGTACAGCAACAAGCGGGGAGAGTGAACAGTTGAAAATACAACTGCATAATAATGGCATGTCTACATTAATGTATGGGGAAGAAGACAGTTGGAAAAAGACCTGGAAACTTTGCAGATGAGGTGATTGGATTGAGTCAGGTGTTTTTAAACACACAAGACAAAGAAGAGTATGGCAGATGGAAGAGTATAAGAATAGGAGGGGAGAGGAGTTTGAACAGCAAGTTTCATGACTCAGAATTCTGGAGTAGCGGAAGCAGATGGCAGGAGAGGAAGCGGGGAAAGTTAGCAGGAGCTGGTCACAGAAGTCATGTGTACCATGCTGAAGGTTTCAGACTTGATTTTTCTCTCCTAGAAGATGACACGTTTCCATAGTTTGGTGGCATGATTATAAAAATTGTATTTCATATTATTATTTAAAGGCTAGAATTGAAATATACTAAATTGATGGTATCTCTTGTAGATAATCAAAGGAACCATTAATCAATGCTCCTCGAGTTTCCTTAATACAACTGAAGCTTGCTAGTGCATCTCTGGGTGTGAGTAGTCAAGTCCCCACCTGTTCTAGCCTGTCCCTGCCCCTTAATTTCCACTGTATGCAACAGCCATACACATAAGCCATTTAAAATCAAATTTTGGTAAATAAAAGAATGAACTCTTAATGAAAAATTAAAGATTATGGAAGATTTTGGATTAGGAATTCACTTTATGTATATTCAAATGACATTTCTGATGTTTGAAAAATACATTGTGACTCAAAGTAAGAATTTACCATGTGTAAGATATTTAAGAACATTTATATTTTAGTAGAAATATGGACATTTTCCAAGACACTAATTAGAACACATGGGTGACATCTGAATACCTAAAACAGAATCACAGGTCATAGGTACCCCATAATTTTATTTGTTTGATTTTGAGATAGGGTCCAACTACATAGATCAGGTAGGCCTCGAACTCACTACATAACTAAGGCTGTGTGGCCCAGGCTGATCTTGAGCCCATGATCCCCATGTTGGGTTTACAGCTTTGTGTCACCAGGCCTGGGAGTTCCCATAATTTTTAGTGTATTATGTGTTAATAGACTTTTTTAAGGAAAACTGAATGCTCCTGACTTCCAAACTAATACAGTAGTAGGTTGTATTGCAGTTTGTACAAACATTTCTGTTAATCTATGCAAGATAATTACTGCCTTTTCAAAACTTACCTTAAATTTTCTCCTATTGTTTTCATACTTTGTTTTGATCCATTGTCAACAGAAGCTATATATACAGCAGACACACACATCTACATGCACACACACATACACATTTCTCAGAAGAAAATATTAAAGCTAGACATCAGCAAAAAGGAAATTTGAAATAGATTAGTAGGTTTAGAAATGCTCTGTAGTAAAAGAAACATGAAGGGTAACTAAATGTTTATAAAAAGGCATGGCTTGGGGTTCAGCCTTTCTTGCTTGTGCTGTGACTTACTGAACATTTTAGGGTCAAAGGCATTGTTTTTATTTTTCATAGAAAGGGCATTCTAGTTTTTTTTAATAGGATAAAAAATGTGTGTGTATGTGTGTGTGTGTGTGTGTGTGTGTGTGTGTGTGTGTGTTTTCTCCCTTGGAACATCATATTTAACACATCTTGTAACATTTGAAATTATAAAACATTCATCGAAAGCAATTTTAAGTACTATTCCAGTGACAGTCTTCACAAAGTTAACATGGGGTTCTCAGGTGTTTCAGAGCCTTAAAGGAAATTAACCCACTAAATGTTTTCACAGAGATAAATACAGGCAGTAAAAAATCACATGCACCTAGAACTACAGCTACTTTCTAGGCCAAAGGGTTTTTTTTTTAAGTTAGTAATCTGCAAATCTGCTTGGTAGAACAAGCCTCCTGAGAAATAGGGGGGAAAGACAATAGCTAGATAACATAAACATAAGAGGGTTTTTTCACTGAAGCAGATTTTGCACAACAGCATTGCAAGTTCAGTGTTATCAACATCTTTTAAACAGCCGAATGGCAGCTGCAGAGCCTGAGCATTTGACAAAATACATTTATACCAAGGATACTTATAAAAATCCATCCTGAGGTTTGTGAGAAATAAATCGGCTCTTTCTTTTCCACCAAAGTATGCACGGTATATGTGCTAACTTACTGAATTCATCCTTCATGCAATCCCAGTTTATTAAAGAGGTTAAAAATTTATAAAACTCTGATGGGATATGGTTTTAATGCTTCATCACACTACCCATCATTTGCTTTTCAATCTAGATCAGAATGATCTTTCCTACTTCCCTGCAATCACCTACCTGCACAGCTAATATTTTCTGAATAGTCTCCTGAGAGTCTGTCTGGAGCTTGGCCAGTTTCATCTGGCTGAAGAGGACCACCAGTCGGAAGTGCTCCTGCCACTGCTCATGTAGCCTTCTCTGCAGCTGACAGAGCTAAAGGCAAGAGGGAGGGGAGAAACACAAGTCAGAGTAGGAGAGGAAATTAATGGCAGTGTTCAAGAAGAATGATGGAGGGAAATATAGAAAGCAGTCAATGGCCCATTCTGCACTGTATGGACCTGACAGGAATTTCACAGTCTCTTGATTTTTCAGCCCACTCATGCGCATTCATCAGAAACCAGTCACATCTGGCCGCCAGGATGGGGGGTTAATTTTCTCTAAATGCCTCAGCAGTTTTGTTCTAGCTGAGGCAAACTCTGTGACTGCAAAGCTGATGAGTAAAATATTTCTACTTCACCCAGTTTAACTCAAAACCGATAGCCTCGGGACATATTGAACCTTTCTCTAAAAAATAATCTTTGAAGCTCTTTTGAATGGCACATCAGGTCAAGCCAAAGTTTAAAAATGCAACTTTGAGACTTTGATGGACACCATTGCTTCTTCTTTTTTTTTTTTTTCTTCTCCCTCATAAAGCTTACTATGGCTTGGCAATATGTGCTTTAGAGCATGACAAAACTAAAGAGAATTAACTTAGCCATCAGCTGCAGAGGGGGAACAATAACAGGGAAGAAATTTCCAGCTAGCACTCCCTATTAATCTGCCTCCCTCTGACCATGAGACATGGAAATATCTCACTACATTGAGGCACAGTGGATACAGTGTTTAGAAGTGGCAGACTTAGTGCTGACTCTGTGCAGGGAAAGAGAGAATTTTCCTTTGAGGTATGCTGATACCATTTGGATGTTTAATATGAAAACAAAAGAGCAAAGTTTTACCGAGACAAGGCCCTCTCATTCTTTGACAGTTACCAAAACCACTCCATACAGAATGATAAGGTCATTTTCAAAGGAATAAATAAAATTAACAGCAAAAACCATTTTTAAAATCCTAAGACATTTGCATACAGCATATTCTGTCACTGAAAGCTCTTTTCTTTTTTGGTAATATGGAAAGTACTCAGTGTGTTTTGCAGAATGAAAAATAAACAAAATTCACGTTAAATATTTTGTATAAAAATCACATATAAAGTACCTCTTGATGATGAAGTGCAACCATGCGAAAAAAGGGACTACTTTATGAGATTTTTTTAGTCTGGGTTACATGTGTAGATCCTTTGTAAAATTTTTACAGTTGATGCATGGATTTTAGAGATCTTCTTCATGTATATTTCAGTAGAACAGTTGACTTCAAACAGTCATTTTAAATATCTGAGGTTTCTTGTGAAATGTTTATTATCATTATCCGAGTTATGCATTGTTATAACCAAACACAGATGTATATATGTTCAGTTCACAGAAGAATAAAACTCCTATTCTTGGTTAATTAATCTAGAACAACAATAACACAATGACAACAACAACAACAACAAACTCTTGGAAAACATAAATATTTCAAACTACTAAATGCTTAACTACATTATCCAGAAAAATTTTATGGATATTTCAGATAATTTAGACTATTAAATTAAAAATTAGCATTGCTTTTTTAGTCAAAAACCTAACTTTAATTTTTCTGTACTATATGTCAAATTGGACAGTCATTGGGGGCAGGGTGTATGCTGTATTTTGATAGACAGTATTCATTAAGACATTTGGGAAATTACATAATTAGTATGTTCACAAATACAAAAAATGTCACATTGAAATTGTACTTATTGTGACACGGGAAGAAGGGCATAGTTGTTAGCGGTAGGGAATGACATGTAGGCGATAGTACTGGCCCTGCATTACCCAGTGCAGGCATCAAAGGCCTAAATAATATTAATGAAATTAATTTTAACAATAAGTTACATACCAGACCCCTATTTAAATTATAAACTACTTCAGTACGAAACAGTGGGGAAAGCTAAAAAAGTTGCCATTTAGCAGTGGCTAAGCTTCAGTAATAGTAGGAAAACAATCATGATAGATATTCTGGAAAAAATGTCATAGTATATATGTATTGAAAATGTTTTTGTCTTCACACTTGATCTTATATTAAAATGTGACTTAGAGTAGAGATTTTGGTTTTTGAAAATAGTTGGATGAGGATGAGAATGGAAAAGATTTTACTTGTCTATAAACTAAAATTATCAGGAAATCATCTTTGCTTATAGGGTATCCTATCTCTGAAAGTTACATCTAGAAATATGCTTTAAAATATTGTCATTTAGTTCTTTACATACTGACTTGGTGTGTTGTGGGCTAAGTAAACATACTAGATGAAGTGGACATATTCCAATAAATAAACATAATTTTTTAGTTGGAGCTTAACTATCGTCTTCTGTGTGTGCAACTCCAAAGAGATTAGATTGTTGCTATTTTCCTAATAAAGACAAATAATCCTTCAACTTTCTCAATTTTTGTCTCTGTGACATTTAAATAACATCATTCACAGGTTGATTGCATTCGTGGTAGTCTTGTTGTCCTAGGTTCTTTTTATATAATCCCATTTTTACAATTGAGAAATTTGTATTTTAAAAGAATTAACTTGCTTTAGGGTACTTATTTCCATCTAACTTATTGTTCATATTCTTAATCATGATGTCATATCCATCAGAGGCTGATAACTTTCCTTTTTTGCCTTTGATATTTAGTCTTCCTTCTGGATTTAAGGTAGTCACAAAGACTTCTATCAACACTCGAGGTTTCTATAGATCTTAACCAGAAATCATCCTAGAAAACAGATTGCAACTAAAAATTTAGAGTGAAAGAATTTTATGTAAGTGGGAGGCCTTTGACACAGTTAAACAGCAAACAGTACGATGATGTTTTTTCCATCCACAGGTTAAATGAGAAAGAGCAGCTAAATGTAGTAAGATTATTTTTATTCAACAGTCTGCATTCTAGCTTGAGGTAGCTGCAAAGGTTTTAAATTTGTCCATATATTAATATTAGCTGAAGTCACCTAAGTAGAAAAGTTCTTTAAGGATCAACTTAGAATGATGCCTTGAAAACTGAGCCTTTTGAGAGAAATTTACAAGTCTTTCAGAACAAGAACCAGAATTCAGTAAAAATCACATATACACATGCATGTTCACGCATCCGAAACAAATGATAAAAAATAATATGCAATATAAGGTAAAACATTGAAGATGCTGGGATGGTTGATTTAATCAAATTGTTGGCCATGATAGCAACTATTTTAGAAAAAATGGTTATTGTAAAATCCCATCTGTGAGATGTCTACAGTGATCACTCAATAAATGTCTCTTAAAACTTGCTTATCAAATTGAGCTGGTAAGGATTTTTTTTTGAGCTGGTAAGATTAACTAGATAAACAGTGTAAACACAAAAGATATTCAACAAAGATTTTACAAAATGGACAAACTTTAGAAATATTCCTGTGAGAACTATCACAAAGAATCAACATCTGAGATCTCACCCTATTGAAAAGCTTTTGCACAGCAAGAGAACCCAACAATAGAGTGCAGAGACAGTCCACAATGTGGGAGAAAATGTTTGCCAGCTGTACCTCAGACAAAGGATTACTATTAAGAACATATAAAGAACTCAAAAAAAAAAAATCAGCCTTCCCAGATTTAAAGACCCTATTTAAAAATGGGCATCGGAGATGAATACACACTGTCAGATGAAGAAATGCAAACGGCAAATAAATACGTGAAAAAATCTTCAACATCACCAGTGATTTGAGAAATACAACTTAAAACAGCACTGAGATTCTGCCTCACCTTAGAAAGAACAGCTATTATCAAGAAATCAAGCAATAGTGAATGTTGGAGGGGCTATGGGGAAAAGGAACCCTTCTCCACTGTTAGTGGGAATGCAGACTGGTGCAACCACTGTGGAAATCAGTATGAAGATTCCTCAAAAAACTAGGACTTAAAGTCCCATTTGATCCAGCTTTTCCCCTTCTGGGTATCTTCCCAAAAGAATTATATCTCCCACAGAGATATATGTGCACCTATGCTTACTGCAGCAAAATTTGTGATAGCCAGATCTTGGAAACAACCTAAATGCCCATGTACTGAGGAATGGATAAAAAGATGTGGTATTTTTATACAATGAAGTACTACTCAGCCATGAAGAAGGATAGTCTAGGGACTTTTATAAGTAAATGGATGCAGTTTGAGACTATACTCATAAGTGAAATAAATAAGACACACATGTGTAAATATCATATAGTCTCACTAGTGTGAGAAACTGAAACAACATATGTATATGTGTATGCATATTTATATGCATATATATATATAACAACTAGATAATTATACTACTGATTTCTCTGAGTTCACTGAAGAGACAAATTTGTGCCGGTGTTGTTCAGACAATTGAATGCGAATGTCTTGTGCTCTGGGAGAATGATTTGGGGATGACAATGTGCAACGTATGCAACATTGTTGCTCCCTGATTGATGTGGTTTGAATTTTTCTTATTCTTTTTTTCTCTCCCTGAAATAAAATGGATTTGGAAAAAAAAGAAATATTCCTGTGAATATCTGGAAAACAAAGCAAGGATAAAGTATGAATACCTCTATTCAGGAATTCAGACTTTCAGTACAGATCCTGTCCAAGACAGTAAGAAAATTTGAAAATGATATATATAAATATATTTTTCTAATTCAAGAGAATCTACAAGCCCAACAATCTAGGATAATGAGGGCATATGAACATTTTTGCTTATAAGATCAGCATTAAAATAATATATCAGAAATCAGTGTAACCAATTTGAAACTGTAATCAGAAAATTCTATTCTTAACCACCAGATAAAAATAAATAGGTAAATATATATGTTAAAAAACATGCAGGATTTTATAGAAAAAAATGCAAAACTGTTTTGAAATATAGAAAGACTGACTAAATGGGGAGGTAATATGTATTTATATATGATAAAGAGAATCAAGCACATACTGGTTTTCCACAAAATGTCTACAGTCTCATCAAGTTTCATTGAAGTTCATTTAAAATTCATAAGGAAGAACAAAGGGCTAAGCTTAACTTTTAAAAAAATATGAAATGGGAGACTAAGCTTGAAAATTCAACATGAATATATGACATCTAGAAGCTATAGGAACTAAGAATAATCAGCATTAGAATAGAAAAACAGAGCACTGGGTCACAAAAGAGAGCAGGGTAACACGTACATATAAAATACAGAAATGTAATATACGACAGAGATTATCTTTATGGAAAATAAAATACAATTAGGTCTTTTGCTCACAATATATACCCAAATAAAAGCAATGCAGATAAGCATGAGTGAAGTTAATCTTTAAAAATTTTCAAAGAAAACATTTCATAATATGATTTTGAGAAAGGGAAAAGACTTTTAAAAACAAGATACTAAAATAATTCTAATGGAAAAATTGACAAATTTAATCCCATGAAATACTTAAAATTGTCCAATTTAAATATAAAAACAAGCCACAAGCTTAGAGATCATAAATATACTTAGTGCTGACAATGGTTAACTTCTTTAATATATAAAGAGCCCCTACAAATCAATAGGAGGAGTAAAAACAAGTCACCAGAAAATAGGGAAGACAATACAGATAAGTCACTCCTCCAAAAGAAAGCTATTTTTATAAACACTTGAAAAGATATTCAACTTTGATAGGTGGTACAAATGCACCTCATATTCACAAGGTTTACAAATAGTTTTAAAAATCTGCTGACTATAAATATTGGTAAAGATGTAGAACAAATGGACCTCTCATATGCTGTTTAGCAGTATGACAGAAAGACTTGAAGAACAACTTGCTATGTTTAAATTTAGCCTTGTTTGTTTGTTTGTTTGTTTTTAGGACATGGTCTCCCTACGGCACTCAAGCTGGCCTTGAACTCACTATGTACCCACGACTGGCTTCAAATCATGGTGATCTTCTGTTCTCAGCCTCCAAGGTGCTGCTGTTACAGATGTGTGGAACTGCAACTGGCTAAGCAATGTACTATTTTGTACTGGAGTTGAAAATGTGCTTTCCTTTTGATTCAGTAATTACACTGGAAGCTGCTGCTCCAGATGAGGTTCTCCCAGTGTGGTTCCCAGATCATCAGGACCAGTACCACCTTACAACTTGTTAGAGACACAGTCATTCGGTCTACTATGCCAGAAACTCTGAGCCTCAGAAAATCTTGCTTTAGCAAGACCTTTACATGATTCTGATGTGTGCTGAGTTTGAAAGAAAGTGCTCTGGAAAAATCACGACAATATGTCCTCAACAAAATCTAGAATAAGGCCAACTTACAGCACTGCTTTCAATAATGAAAATTTGGAAGCACTCTAAATGAGTGTCATGGGAACAAAATACTGTAGTATATTTCCCCCAAGCCCTAATATTTAAAATAAATACACCACAATATTGCTATGTATAGATAACAATTATAGAGAACAAAATGAAGTAGAATATATTTTAATTTGACTTTATCTAAAAATGGTAATAAAATGAAAAGGAAAGAAGAAACACTAATAAAACGCTAGTAATTAACTCTGAGAAAGATAGAAACAGTATGGAATCTGCCTCTACTAGTTTAAATATATCAAGCAAATGTCCAAATTTACCAAGCTAATACAGGTACAAGAAATTAATCACACAGTTATTTGCTCACTTATAATTTACACATACCTCATGCCATTGAATTTTAATTGTTTTAGTAAAAAATTAGAAACCATCAGTTAATCTCCACATTTATGCAAAGGCATTTCCCATGTTTTTTGGCTTGTTACTTACTTTTATAGAATATATTGTAATCTAATTTTTGAAGCAGTATCCTGTCACACTTGAGCAACAGATACCAAGCGAACATGGCTTTTGTGTACATCAAGGTTTTGCCCATGTCTTCACTAAATATAATCTTATCTCCAATAAAGAAATATCCAAAATACTAAGCGAGTTTACATCCATAAGGAAAGATTTTCTGTTTCAAGTTACTTCATTCATTGTGTAGAATTTTGAGCATTTCTTTTCACTCCAATCACATGATTAATACAGTGTTAGGGAGGTAACTTGGTAACATTTCATATGAAATTGAAGATTAACATATGTAACATGTTTTCATGAGAATATGAATTTGCTAGTTTCAAAAGAACCATCATGGTAAATATTGGAAATCCATTAATTTAAATAAACAGAAAAATTTTAAGTGTATACATATATACACTATTGCTATGCTGCAATAGTAATAGACAATTGTGTTTTTTCTTTAAAAATTTCTTAAATTGCCTCTGTGCATTACAGAACATAAATATCATTGCAAACATGCTTTATATAAAATTAAATCATTTTTAGAGACATATGGTGCCAAAAATTAACTCCCCAAAGCACATAATTTAACTGGCTTTTGCAATTTAAGAACCCTGGAAAAAAAGAAAAGGAACATTTCAAGGAAATGAGAAGTGTCCTTATAATGAATTTCTGCTTATAAGAATCAGACATAACAACAGTCTTTTTAATTAAAATACAAATACCATATGTATAGTTATCTGGAAATGAACTATAAATTGTTTTGCCAGAAAACAAAGACCAGTCAATACTGAAAAACAGAAGTCCCTTAGAATACAAAGTTCACAATAACTGCCAGGGCCCATAGTTCATGGTCAACACTCAAAGTTCTTTGTCATTGAAAAATGATTTGTCCATCATTGGACTAATGAAATTGGACAACTACTCAGGACTAGACTGTACTAGACAGGCTTTCAACAATACCACATTTACACTTTTATGGATGAAAAATACGTTTATAAAAGCTAGATGGCATCGCAATGAGCATACTATTTTTCTGCAAGCAACACAAAGAATCCATTAACTACAAAACTGAAGCCGGAAGTCAACAGAATCACTGCGATAAACAACCTTCATTAGCAGAAGATACAGTAAATATAAGAGAGGTGTGAAACAATTCCAACTTCTGAACTAAAATTAAAGTCACTTTCCAGTATGAATCAGAGGAGCACAGAACATTTTTAGGGCACTAACAGTATCTGCATGTTACTGTGATGGTGGCTACATTCATTAGGCATTCATTTAAATCCACAGAATATACACTCAGAGTAAACCCTAATGTCACCTGTGGACTTTGGATGATGATCATGTGTTAATATAGGCTCCCCAGTTGTAACAGACATACAGCTCTAGTGTGGGACTGCTAAAAAAGGGAAGGCTTTTCACGTACATGATAGGAGAAATTTCTATACCTTCCTCTCACTTTTGCCATGAACCTAAAAACTGTCCTAAAAAGTCTACAAGACAAATGTCAACTCCTATTGCACTGAGATGGGAATGAGAGTGGGTGAGTGTTGACATGTGACAATTTGTAGAGGTTGCAGAATTTCTGAAGGATGCATGTATATGCCACATATGTCTGAAAAATGGAAGGATCTTCTACAATGACTACTAGACAGCTCAGGAATTCTGAGGTAAGAAATCTATGGTCTAAGAGTAGAAATATTATGGAGAATATTTGTTTTCAGAGAAAATTAAAGTATTTCAGACTATCTACTTGTGTTTTCCATCTACAAACACAGTTAAGGAAGCAGTCCGACTGCAGAAGCAGTTTTAAGAACCATATGCATTTGACAAAGGAGGGAAGAATCATGCACTAATCTTGCAGATTTACGGATGTACTTCAGGTAATCCTATTAAAATTATATTTAAAGCTTTGACAAAATATGATAAAGGCCGTTTGGAATAAAAACCAGTATTTCCCTATGGGAGCATATTTTAGATAGAAGATAGGTAGATAATAAAAATACATATTCATTCACTTGCACTACAATATTAAAATAATGGTTATAATTTCAACCTGCTTGTAAGAATTTGCACACCGAAAGCATAGTGCCTTTTCAATCTCTGATAGATAAATAAAACTGATTAGCAAGGATGTGTGCATGCAATTTTAATTCAACAGCGTGATGTGAAGTGCAGCTTACAAGGCAAATTGCATAAACCTTATCAGTTCTTTTTTAAATTTTTTTTGGTAATACTCCAACAATGGCAATTACAAGCTACTCTGCAGATTTTTGGCAGGGGAAAAATGACAGGTATACAAAATCCTGTTGATATTGATCTTTTTATAGTATTTAGTTTCCAGGCTACATATGAACAACATACAAATCTCAAAAATGAAATACTTCTTTATTATCAAATTCACTCCACACACTGGTATTAGAGATTAAACAACTCGTTTTAGAAATCTCCCTTGTTGACTGCTTAGGTATACTTGAAGAAAATAAAACTCACATGTCTCCTCAAAGCTGCTGCTGGTCTTTAAGAAAATTAGTTAAAAATTCTCTATTATTTAAACTATATAAAAATAACATATTTCAAAATTAAATATTTGTACCTATACTAATATATAAAAACTCTGACGGTATGACAGAAAGAACACGGATCTATAACAGAAGTTATTAACTCTTGTATTGAATACCTAACAAGTCTATCCCTTCATACAAATATACAAATGTATGTGTTATAAATAGTGTATAATACTCACAGGCTATGATTATAACACATACCTAATCTGATATTTTTTACGTTTTTATTTATTTTTATTTTTGTATTTTTTTGCGGCACCAGGGATTGAACTCACAACCTCGCGGCTGTCAGGCAGACGCTTAAGCTCTCAGCCCTGCTTTTTTTGAGGCAGGGTCACACTATGTAGTTCAGGCCGGCCTTGCTCATGTTGTAGCCTAAACCAGCCTTGAACTCACAACGCTCCTCCTACCTCAGCCTCCCCAGTGCTGGGATTAAAGGCGTGTGCCACCATGCCAGGCTACATTTTTAATAGTAGTAAAAAGCTACAAAACTCAGAGTCTTCTTGTGTTCATAGGCATTTGGCTATGAAATAAGATTAGTATATTTTGACGAATAATTGATTTTAAAATGGTGAAGGCAGTAGTTTAGGTATTTTATTGTATTTATTACTAACTTTTATCCTCAAATCCTGCAAAGAGTTCAAAATGAGACAAGTGAGTATACCTAGTTCTTATCTGTTATCCATGGTTTTAAAAACAGATGCTGAGTCAAAATAGGACAATTTAAATATCTATTATACAAATTATCCTTAGGTAAAAAATTAACATTATGCAAAGTTGAAAATGGAATTACATGAAGGCACAATTTGGACGGTTATACAGGCATTGTGCTTTGGAGATGAACATATTCTTAAGGTATCTGCGTACTTGCTTGTCATTTGTCCAAAAATAATTAAGTCCTTTGATTTCATTTTTTATTCAGAATTTGCTGGCTGCTTATTTATTTTTACTACTGGCAATCTTTTTTATAAGTACATATTTGCATTATATAATGTTTACCTGCCTTGCATGGAGTTGGTACACATACATAACGCAGTTTAATTTCTTTTTCCATCCTTTTTCTCTATCCTCCCTCTCACCTTCCTTCCATCTCTTAATCCCCTTCCCATTGAGAAAACCTAACTTTCCACTTCTGAGTATCCACCTTTTATTTTGCTCTCTATTTATAATTTGGATTTCCAATATAAAGGAAACTATGCAATATTTAAGCTTGTGCATCTGATTTATTTCATTTAACATTATGGTCTCCAGATGCATCCATTTTCTTACAAATGACTTGAGTTTATCATTTTTTCAAATTTAAGTTTGTTAGACATATGTGTAGTGCATAATTTTACATTCCTTGTGGGAAGTTTACACATGTACATAGCACATCTTATTTCATTTTTACATCCCCTTTCCTATCCCTCCCTCCCCCTTCCACCCATGTCTTTATCCCCTTCCTTTCTTTTATGCATATTTGCAGTACATAATGTTTACATTCTTTCTGTGGAGGTGGAACATATACATAACACATCTCAATTTTTTTTCAGCCCCTATCCCTGCCCATTCTACTTCCCTTCATCTCTCGAACTCCTTCCCCTTTGAGAAAGATCTGTCTCCCTACTTCTATTGTGTATCTTTTAATTTGTTCTTTACTTTTACTCTGGATTTCACATATAAGAGAAACCTTGTGATATTTAAGCTTGTGTGTCTGATTTATTTCACTTAACATTATAGTCTCAAAGTATATCCATTTTCCTACAAATGACTCAAGTTTATCTTTCTTTATGGTATAGCAATAATCCACTGTGTGGAAGTAGTGTATTTTCTTTGTCCATTCATCTGTTCGTGGACTTACAGGCCACTTCCAAGATTTAGCTATTATGAATTGTGCTGCTATAAACATGAGTATTCATGCATCATTGCAAAATGATGTCTTTAACTCTTTTGGGAAGATACCCAGAAGGGCAATACTCAGGTTAAATGGAATATCTAAGTTTAGTTTTTTGAGGAATTTCTATCCTGATTTTCGTAGTGGTCATATTAGTTTAAATTCCCACCAACAATGTAGAAAGATTTCTTTCCCCCTCTCCAGTATGTGCTATTCAAATTCTTGATGATGTCCATTCTTTCTGGGGTAAGATGGAATCTCAGTGTTTTGGTGTGCATTTTTCTAGTGGCCAATGATGTTGAGTATTTCTTCATGTATTTATTGGTCATTTTTACTTTGTGAAGTGTCTATTCATTTCAATCACCCATTTTTGTTGGGTATTTTTTTGAGATCTCTGTATTCTAGGTAGTAGTCTTCTGTTTGAGCAATAGCTGGAAAAACTGTTTTTCCCATTCTGTAAGTTTTCTTTTCCTTCTGTTGATGGTTTGTTCACTGTACAGGAAGGTTTGATATAATTTTATTCATTGACTCTCAGTACTATGTCCTATACATTTAGGGCTCTGTTCTGGAAGCCCTTGCCTATGCCTGTGACGTCAAGAGTTTTACCTATTTGTCTCCCAGTAGGTTAAGTGTTTCTGTTTTAGCATTTAGTTCTTGGATTCATTTTGATTTTAGTTTAGTACGGGCTGAGAGATATGGGCAGAACCAATATAGTCAAAATGGCCATACTTCAACAAGTGATACAGTGAGTACTGGAATTAATAAACAAATTATGTTCCAGGAGAACATTCGTAAGTCAAATTCATTTGTAAGACAGGAAAAGTGACTCTCATATACCTTTGACACAAATATAAAATGTATATTGCTTCCCACTTCCTAGCAGTCTCTCCCACATCACTGCTGTTTTTCC
Organism: Dasyprocta punctata; assembly: GCA_004363535.1. NCBI lineage: Eukaryota > Metazoa > Chordata > Mammalia > Rodentia > Dasyproctidae > Dasyprocta > Dasyprocta punctata. The sequence continues at coordinate 28,652 of RJWM01014078.1, read as the reverse complement.
TCTTGCTGCTGCACTTCCTGGGCTCTGTACACTCTCGCACTGTACAGCGCAGCACCACTGTGACGACGGTTGGCAGACATTTGAGCCACTCCTGCAATTTGTTCTCATCTGTGAATATTCATAACGCAAAGTCCATTCTTATCTGTGAAAGTTCACAACTCAAGTGTTTGTAAGTCAAGGACTTACTGCATTCAGATTTATTACGATCCCAATCAAAATATCAAAATATTCACAGAACTAGAGAAAACAAGCCTGAAATTCATAGGGACCCAGAGAAGACCCAAAATAGCAAAAACCAACGTGAGTAACAAGAGTAAAGCAAGAGGCTTCACAATCCTGGACTTTAAGTTATTTCACAAAGTTATGGTGATAAAAACAGCATGATACTGACACAAAAATAGACATGAGGATGGAACAGAATGGAAGATGCAGAAATAATCCTCAGCATATCAACTATTTGATCTTTGACAGAGGGGCTAAAAATACACACTAGAGGCTAAAAGTATGCATTATTTAATAAGTGATGCTTGGCAAACTGGCTATCAACATTCAGAAGATTGAATTTAGACCCAACTTCATTGATTTTAAAATATGACCAAATGAATGCTCTAAGTTGGTTGTCTTGGTGTTCATTCTTGATGTGTGAGTGAACAATTTTCTTTGATGATTTATCTATAGCGTATTTCTATAGTAGGACTCATTTGTTCTGGGACTCATGTTTTTCAATCCAAATGAATCAAGGAAATACTTTAATGAGCATATTTACCTAAAGTTAATTCACAATAAAAATGTTTTATCAAAAATAATTGTAACACTGACTGGTTTATTTTGAATTTTTAACAAGAAACATACAATAGTTATACTCTAAGGACATCAAATTGCATTAGAAACACCATAGAATGTTCATTTATTTTACAAATAAGTAAATAATGTTTCTGAAATAATTTGCTTTAAACTAGTTTGAAGAATTCAACTGCAATACAAAAAAGAGACGGTTATGTAATGTGGCATAGTCTGGGTGAAGAAAGAAACTGGTTTGTAGGTATAAGAAATAAAGGGTCATTGTGTATGAAGATATGGACAATTATTTCAAAGAAAACAAGAGACGTTATAGTAGCCACTAGTGATTTCCTGTTGTCTTGTTTTGAAATCCTGTGTTGCTTGAGTTGTTTTGCTCTGATCTCTTTTGTTGTTTTGTTTTGTTTTATTCTCTTTAAAATAATAATAAAAAAAAGAAATAAAGGGTCAGAAAAGTATGGACAGAATGCAGAATAGAATTTCCAGTGATTGCCTTGGCAGCTGGGGGTGGCAGGCGGGGAGCCGGGTCTGGAGGGGGCTGACATAAGAGCCAAGGTCACAGAGAATCGGTCAGTGGAAGTTAATGTCATCCGGATAGTTGACCAAGCCTCTCCAGCCAGGATGAGAAAGAGGTGAACTTCAATCCTAGACCCTCGCTGCTCTCCTCTCACTAACCGTATTTAATGTGTATAGCTGAAAAATCTCTATTTACCCAGAGTTTATTACATTCGGTAGTATAACTAAGGGGTTTTCAAAAGCAATTTTTGAGAAACTCTGAGAATGATACTTACTAGCAAAGACTTAAAATAATCACTTGTGCCAAGTAGAATAAATGAAACATAGACTGCATTTGTCTGAAAATAAGAAGCCTTAAAAAAAATAAAACTACTTTGGAGACTGAAAGGTAGCTTATCCTGAGCAGGGTTTTATTTAGTTTTTCAATCATTATGAAACTTCTTTTAAAATGGAGTCTTTTCTGCTATTGTCCTATTTAAAACACTAGTGCCACATTTTTCTTTTTTATTTTTATTTTTTTTTGGTGTAGATTTTAGGTACTTACATAACACACACGTACAGAGACACAATTATGTGAGATGATGATGATTCTTGAGTGTATGCATTATAAAACACCATGTTGTATAATACACATATTATATTATTGGAGGTGAGGCACTAACAACTAGGAAGTTAACAGTTGAGGCAGAAGGTTAACTTGAGTCCTTAATATTATGCTAAACCAAAGCAGCACAGTACTTAAATTTTGGTGGAGAATCTTCAGAGACCAGGGCATTCTCAAGAGAAAAATGTGTGGTGGGGATACTTGGATGGCTTGGAAAGCACTGAAGAAGAACAGCTCAAAGCATACATTTAGAAAAGGTGGAGGTAGAGTTTGAGGCATCATAGAACATGACCCAAATGGCAAGAAGTAGCATGTGGTCATGGACAGCCAAAGAGAGGCATAACCTTTCAAAACAAAAGGAAGTCGGAATTAAGTGCATAATACCAAGGTCATTGAACTTTAATATGTAACAGTGACTTGTCCTGGAAGATTTGCGTTGCTGTCAATTTATACTTGACCTTGTGTGTATAAAACATCAGTACCGTACATAACTCAGGAATGCCATCTAAATTTCAAGCCCTATTTTCTAACCTGAGGGGATGAATAGCCTAGTAAATGTTAATAATGCAGATTAACTAAGTATCCTCTTATTTTATTGATAATAGAGCAAAAGGTTATGTCAAGTGACTGTGCAAATTTGTTTTCTAAGAAATCAATATAAGAATAATATTAAAAATTAATTAAGAGTAATATAAGAGTAATATTAAAAATTAATTAGGAACAGTAGCTCTGCTCATGAAAATTAGCTTAACAAATCATATTCCCCAGATAGTCTAATTTCAGTTTCCATTTTTTTACTAGTTTAATTCTTTTACTATTTCTTAAGTGCAACAAATCATATACAAATTTGAGATCATGACTCTGAAAAAAATTCATTTTATTTTTTTCTCTGAGTTTCAACATCATGTGTGGGTAATTCCTTAACCCATTTAGTGTAGATTTTGGAGCCATAAAAACACTGGTTACAAAAGAACTTATCACCTTTTTTATATGAATGTTCAAATACAAAATGGAGATTACTCCTAAAGATCATGTGCTTTTATGAATGCTTTTTGGCTTAATGGGTAGAACTTAAACTTCCTGCTTGATTAAATCTGGAAAACAATGTCTCAGGAATTTTTATGCATCATAAGACACTCATTCTTAACACTGGAAGTTATTTTCCTTTTTAGCACTCTTTCCTACATTCAGAAGCACAACATTTTAGACAGGGTTTTATTTTGGTAGGGGTTATTTCCTAATTAGTTTATTGCATAGTTATTTATTCTATGAGAATAGGTAAAATACACACGAGAAGAGTTCATGAAGGATTCTATAGCTTCAGTTTTTTAGTGACCTAATTTTTCAAACAAGTATTTTTGTTCACTGATGGATTTGAAGCACATGAAGGACATTTGCCAGTGCAGAGCCAGGAGCTAAGAGTGAAGCGTGGTTAGGATGATCACCAAAGCTCGATGATCACTGCACTTGGACTCTGACCAACTTAGAATGCACTCCGGAGGTGTAAGCTTTTTGGTTTTGGCTTCCAGGAGGAACAGGCACAGATTCTCTCTGAAGGAAATCTCGGGATAGGAGAGATCTGTAAACTAATTGCAACTCACTAAGCATATGCAGTAGAAACAATGAAATTCCTGAGAAACAAACCAAAAACTTCCATGTACAGCCATCAAGGACCTCAGCGATCACAAAGAGAAAGTGAAATAACTGTACAAAACGTATAAGGAACGGAAGAAGGCATTATAGTTTATAAAATGGTAGTGTGGTGTCATTGATTTATACACCCAGGGACAAGTATTGCTTCAGGAAAGGATAATGAGATATTTCAGGTAAGTTGGCACTGAAAATTTACTGCTTATGTACCTATGAGAAAGGATATAATTAAAGAAGTAAAATGATTCTGCAGAGAAACCCTAACTTTCAAGAAAGAATGATAAACAGCAAGAAGGGAAATGTGTAGAGTTAAGCCAACATTGTTTGTATAAAATAATAATAATCGAATACAAATCATAATAAATTTATAATATCTAATTTAGGGGTCTAATAATGGAAATGAAAATGCTTTATAACAATAATATGTATGTTTGAAGGTCAGTAACCTGAATTAAATGCTCTAACTTGTATGGTATCTAAAGTAGGCACACACTAAAATGTTAAGTATGTGTTAAGTTAGATATGCATGATTAAAGTATAGTGATAAAAATAAAAATTTAAATAAAATATTAGAAATAATGTTTGCCCTTTAAGATAAAAAAGAAAAATGTAACAAAGAAAAATAAACAAGAAAAGAATTATCACTTTAAAAGAGAGGTAGAAAAAGGAGGCAATAATAAAATAGGTACAAATATAAAATTGATTGCAATAACTATACATATGGATTATATTCAACAGTTAAAATATGAGATTACAGTTATAAAATTGTGTCTATGAATACTTTACAACAAATACATTAAAGTCTAACCACACAAGGGCCGGGAGTTTGGCTCAGCGGCTTACGCAGGCGTGAGTTCAATCACCGGTGCCACAAAAAAAAAAAAAAAAAATCTAACCACACAAAATATTGAAATTACATAATCAAAAATAACATAGGCAGATATCACCAAAATGAAATCAAGGGTATAATGATCTCAAAAAAGATCTTAGGTAAAAAATAGTTCAATTTATCAGAAGCCTATTAAATATTTGCATGTAAGTAATAAATTAGAATTAAGAATTAAGAATTTAAATTAACTGTATATCAATGATTGAGAGATTTCAATGCAGTTATCCATTCTGATCTAAAAATATTAAATAATGGTAATAATTGACTGGCTTAATAAATATGATCTATCAAGTATGCATATATGCATATATATGCATAAAAATACATCCATACAAACATACCAAAATCATGAAATATGCATTATAAGCATAGCTAGGTATTAGAATTGAAAGCGACCCTGCCTCAAAAAACCAGGGCCGGGAGTTTGGCTCAGTGCCTTAAGCGCCTGCCCTGGCAGGTGCAAGGCTATGAGTTCAATCCCCGGTGCCGCAAAAAAAAAAAAAAAAAAAAAAAAGAATTGAAAATCTTTTCATTGAAACATAAAGCAAAATTTTATGAGGTCACAGAACAAATGATGTCAGTTTGTTTTGTTTTGTTTTTTTTAGAAACAAGGTTTCAGTATATAGTTCAGGCTGGCCTTGAACTCACTAGATAGCCCAGGCTGGCATCAAACTCCCAGTGACTCTCCTGCCTTACCCTTCTGACTGCTGGAACTACAGATGTGCACCACCATACCCATATTGCATATTAAAGCACTAAGGAACTATAAACCACATTCTTGACAATAAAACAATTACATTAGAGGTAAAAAAAGTGAAACCTCTGTATATCTTTAGAAATGTGTGAATGAAGTTTTATACAATACATGAAGCAAAATAAATCATAATGGATTTTAAGTACTTAACAAGGAATGGTAATTTAATGAATTTCAGATTTATAGGATGCAACCAGCTGATAGAGGATCATGAGCCTTCCACATTTATATTAGAAAGAAGAATGAAATCAATGAGCTTCTCATCCAGTTTTTTAAAAAAACTAAGGATGATCAGAATGAACTTCAAAAATGTAAGGAAAGAATTTTAAGAATTGAAAACCAAATGTATTGGGTTGATAAGGGAATTGAAAGAACAAAATTGGTTCTCAGGAAAGATCAATAAACTAAATGTCTACCAAGATTTACACAATGAAGTAAAAGGAAGACAAGAACAGTACCCAAAAAGAAAAAAGAAATAGAGTGATAGAACAAAGATTGAACCGCTAAAATAATGCTATTGGAAATCTTATGCAATAAATTTAAGATGAAATGAAAGCTGTATAATTTTATAATTATTAAGAAAATTATTTTAGTAGTGAAAACCTACCCCCCAGGCATAAAACACTCAATTCTGAAGGTTTTACAGTTTTCTGAATTTTAAGGATATAGATTACTGCAATCATCTGAAAGTTTTCCAGAAAATGCAGAGGGAATATCCTACATAATTCTACATCAAACATAAGATGAAAACTAATATTTGCTGTATGAATAAAAGAAAATAAAAGAAAAATTTAGTTCTATTTAGAAACTTGTCTGCAAAATAGTTGGTAAATATTTGCAAGATAAACACTGCAATGTACAAAAACCAAAATTAACCACACCTAAGCTTTATTAATTCTCAAAATGCAAGACATCACAAAATCTAAACATATATTTTATCTACCACATTAACTGAAAAAAAGAGAGAAACCTTAGGGTAATCTTACTGGATTGTGAAAACATTTGAAAAAATTCAAGATTTATTTGTGACACCACCCCCATTAACAACAAAAAATATCTTGTTTCTATAAATGAGTTGGCAACATTTTTTTGAAAGGAGCTAGTCAATATATATTTAATCATTGAGGACCAAACCATCTGTGAAAACACCACAATTCTGTTGATTTAACTTGAAAGCAACCATAGAAAACAAGTAAACAAATGTGTGCAGTCATATAATAAAACTTAGAGAATTTGAATGTCATATTGTTTTTTACATATCAAGAAATATTTTTTCCTTTGAATTTCTTCCCACTATTTTAATCATATGAAAATCATTCTTAGCTCATGGGCAGCAGCAAAGCAAATGGCAGGCTGCATTTATCTAGAGAGCAGGAGTTTATCCACTCTCAGATACCACATTACATTGGAGGGGCTAAATAATGTAGTCAGGCAAGAATAATATGTTTAGAGGAGGCAAATGCAAATTTAGCAAAGGAAATAAACTGTCACTGATTATTTACGTATATAGTGTAAGGGAATTTACCATCAGGTCATAAGAAATAAACTTTTGTCAGTGTTGGCATATAAGATCAATATTTAGAAATCAAATAAAATTTTATTCAGTGGAAATAAATGTTTAGAAACTGTAGTTACAAAATTTTACCAAAGCAAAATATTATAAGGTATTTTGAAACAAATATCTTTTAAAATTAGAGTAGAATATATAAAGAAAACTTTTAAAAGATATTTAGTGAGAAAAAAAGAATATTGATACTAAAATTAAAAGCAAATATCTTTATATACATTACATGAGTGACTTAAATTCTATTTCATTGTTGCCTTGTTTATTAAAAGCGCATTAAGATGAGGACTGGAGATACAGCTCAGTGGTAGAGAGCTGGCCTTGCACACACCAGGCCCTAATTTTGATGTCCAGCATTGAAAAGAAAAAGAAATAAAAATGAAATAAAATAAGTCATGACTGGGAGAAAATATTTACTATTCACACAGCCCACAATATATTAGTACATAAGTAGGTTTATGGTGCATAAGCAGATTACATGCAATGCCAGTTGTTATGGTTTATACTTAGATGTCCCTCCAAAGCCTCATGAGCTCATGGGTGGGGCTTTGGGGAGGTAACTGGATCATGAATGTGTGACACTCATTACTGGATTAGTGCGCTCCTGTGTTTATAGTTGGGTGCGATGTTGGGAGGTGGAGTCTGGTGGGAAGAGGTGAGGCACTGTGGGTGTTATTTGGCAAGGTGTACACGTAATCCTCCTCCTCTTTTGATCCCTCCATGGATCCTGCACACGTGCCAGGAACTTTTTTTTCTGTGATATTCTCCGCCATGTCGCCTTGCGTTACAGCCGGCTGACGATTGACTGAAGCTTCTAGAAACTGCGTCAAAATGAACCTTTCATCCTTTTAATTTTGGTCATTTAGTATTGTGTCCCAGTGACACGAAAATAGCTAAGACACCTACACAAGAAAGATTTTTAAAGATCATAATGCCCATTTTTCAAAAAATGAAAGTAGTTGATTCATAAGAGAAAACCCAAATAGCTTAGTAGTTATTAAGAAAGTGCAAGTTAAAAATGCAGTGATATGGTACTGAGGATTGAACCCGGGACTTCACACTGAGCCACAATGCCAGCCACTTTTGGCCTTACTAAGTCACTGAATTGTGCATGCTGAGTCTGAACTTGTAATCCTTCTAGTGCAGCCTCTCAGAAGGCTAAAATTATGGGCATGCACCACCCCTCCAGACTGAGGTACTCCTTTAAATTACTTAGATTATGTGTAATTAAATATCTTTTTAAAATAGTAATGAGAATTTTTATATTGTATTTAATATTATTATTTAGCGAGTATTTGTCATATGCCAGACACTGTGCAAAATACCTTACTTACAATATCTTAGTTATTCCTATATAAGTGGTCACTGCTATTAGCACTATATAGGCTGGACAAAAGATATTTACCAAGAATAAATAACTTGCTATGTAACAGTACAGCCTGGACTCAAATTCATGCCTATCTGCCTTAATTTCCCATACTTTTAGCTCTTACTCTTGATAAATATTTGCAAGATAAATAAAACACTTAATTTAGTTGTTGCATGCTTATAAATTTTCATGGTATCCAATACACAGTGATGAAAAAAAAACCTACTGTATCTTTTGGAGTTTATAATCTGTGGGGGAAATGGGACTTCACAAATAAACTAACATGTAAGTGTATGAGCAAAAACCGTGATTTACACAGAAGACTTACGAAAGAGAATAGTTATAGTATCAAGAATAGAAGAATCAGCTTTATGTAAAGCAGAGAATTGTTTTATTTCAAAACAGTAAATGAACAATTTCTAACATTGGTACTCTTTATTTTTGTAGTTAAATGTCTCTCTGCTTCCAAGTTTCCTGTTTCACTTTGTCTTGTGCTTTCCCCAGCTGTCTTCTATTTTTCTTCTTCTAAGTCTATATAGAGGTCTTCTAAATCCCATTCCCAACAAAGCTTTTTCCATGTTTGACCGTGTTCCTTGAGTTTCCATCTTCAGACACATCCCTACATCATGTAAGTAGTCTAGCCAATTTCTATTTTATGTATCAGTGTTCCAGAAGAGATTTGTGTTAATTCCTCCAGGAATTTAAAAAGGACCTCTACTATTCCTTTACATATGGAGGTAAATCTAATGATAGGGATTTGAGATGTTGTATTGTAATTGTGGTAGATAATGTAGAAATGATGGAAATTTACTGTTCTTCTCCAATTATACCTCAAAAGTAGCACGCATGCTGTAATTCAACATGGAGACACTTAGTCATAGTCCTTGGAATAAAAGAAAGTGTAATAGTTGAATGAATTTTATTATATTTTCTGTCATGTTAATATAAGTACTATAACAACTTGTCAAATCAAACAATTGTCTTTTTTTTCCCTCTTACTCTTTCAGTAAATGAGCTTTGTGGAGATCTAGTCACTCCTTTGTTCTGCTGACAGCTTGTTCTGCTCATTACATGATATGTGGGATTATCAAATCAATAAGATTTCACTGTTTCTGAAATACATTATAAAATGGGATAAACTCTGAATTTTTCTAAATGCAACTTTGAAGTCAAACCCCAAATCAGAAGATTAAATCTAAAGCTAGGAAGTTGACACAGAAAGCTATTCATGGCCAATTTCTAAATTATGGCTCCTGGGCCTTCAAAAAATGAATGAAAAGTAAGCCAAACAAAGAAATCACCAAGTGGTAGATGAGAGAATTGGGAAGTCTGAAAGAAAACAGAAAAGAAAGGTATATAGTATTGTGAAAAAAAAATGAACATTTAAGATGTGTGAAAAAAAGTGAAGAAGACCAATAGAGTATTTCCTTTCATTTACAAAAGTTGTAAAGCAGAAAAAAACTGAGGATGTCTTTTGAATGCAGGCAATGTTTTTTTCATGTCATGAGGACTAGCTGCTTCGAGGTGTGCTAGGCAGACAGTGCATGTGCTTTCCTGGATGGTGAGAGCCTCGAGCAGGGTCCAGGTCGTGCTCATCACTATGTTCCTTTACTTCATTCAGGGCCAGGTGCATGGAAGGAAAGTCCTCAATAAATATTATTTGAATGACTTAATTAATAAATATAAGGCCTTTAATGAGTCAAGAAAGGTGGATTCTTTTCTCTTCAATTACAACAAATTGTACATTGTAAAATTTTATTAGCTATTATGCCTGTTGAACCAACACCATAGGTTAACTTTCTACAGCATAGTCCTGTATTGTAACCCATCACCACTCCCCGGAGAAGCCTTTCTGGAGGCACCTCCCTGCCCCACTTAGGAAGACAGTGCCTCCTCTTCTCTGCTGTCATAAAGGGCTAATATTATCTCTAATAAAGTATGAATCACATTGAATCGTAAATCCTTTTTAACATGCACATTCTGGCAGTAGATTCGGAACATACTGAGTTCAAGATCTGTCTGTTTTGTTTCCAACGATAGTATTACTGCTCACTACCAGAGTAGAAACTGAGGAACATTTGTTTTATGATAGTAAGAGAAAGTGCACTGTGATAGGAAAAATAATGTGCCTTCTTCCCCCCAAAATCCACATCCTAATCCCCGGAACCTGTTAACATAAAACCTTATACTGTAAAAGGGACTTTGTAATTGTGATTAAATGGGGAGATTATTTGGGATTATCCAGGTGAGTTTGATGTAATCCCAAAGGTCCTGAGAAGAAGGAGGCAGGTGTTTACACAGCAAAGATGGACACATGAACATAATAATAAGTACATGAAGATATGATACATTATGCTGATGTCCCCGTGAGGCAGGGGCCGTAAGCCAACCAATGCAGGCAGCCTGTGCAAACTGAAAAGGGAAGAAATCTTTTGCCTTAGAGCCTGTGGAAGTAACCAGTCCTCCCTATGCTTTAGCTTTACACTCAGGATAAAGATTTTTGATTTGGGTTTCAAGAATAATAGGATGCCTTTGCATTGTTTTAAGATACTAAGTCTCTAATATTTCTAGTACACTGAAGCGTGTATCATTCAAAGAAAAGATTTTTAAAATGACATAAATTGTCAGGCAATAAAATTTCACATAATATCAAGAGACACAGTGTTTTCTTAAATAACAATTTACTGCACACCTATTAGTATTTGGGAGAAACAAAATTCTACTAGGAGAGACACAATCCTATATGAGAAATGAACCTGTGTATTTCAAACAGAACTAAAGTTGCAAAGGCCGGGCACATAGGGCACACACACATGTATGACCAGCACCAAAGTATTTGTGTCTTACAGAAAGGGTGAGAAGACAGCATGGATTCCCATCACCCTGTGTAAGTGCTTTGACCGAGATGACCTTGTAGATGTGAACTTCAGTAGGATCTCTGAAAAAAGAACCTTACACACTGGGGGGAAAATAATGGTCTTTCTATAAACGGGAAAAGATGACCAAAAAGAGCTAACCTACATTAGTAAGACTCTCTAGGCCTCCACACACAAAATGACCTAAAGCAAAAGAAAGAGAAAATGAGAGGGGAAAATGGACTTAGTAGAAAGTACCGACTTCGTGCATGGGGGTGGAATTTCACGCTGCAGTTAGAGATCCTCTTTCTTTGACCAGGGAGTACTGCATATGGTACAATACCACTTCTTTCCTCTCATCCTCATCAGCTTTTTCTTTCCTAGGTCAAAACATCTGACATACAAAATTTAAAGGAGGAAGGGTTCATATTTTCTCACAGATTCAGAAGTTTCTGTTTGTTGGCTTTGAGGCAAAAACATCACAGCAGAGGGAGTGGTGGGGACAAGCTGCTAGTCTCAAGGCAGTCAGGAAACAGGAGCAAAGAAGAACCAGAGGAGAAGGGGCCAAGGTTATGTCCCCACAACACCCCCAGCCACACCCGGAAATGTGCCTTGCTCATTTTCTAAGCACTTCTCGAGACAATGAAGTTGATAATCAAGATTAAACCTCAGCCTCCCAAGTCTGTCCAATTTCACTGGCTCATCATGAACCCAATTATACAAAGCAACCCAGACTAACCTCAGTTACCCTCAGCGTTTCCGCTTTCTTTTGCATTCCCATACAATACTGATGAGATCTCTTAATTTTTAACCCCTAAATATGCTTGGGTTCTGTTCTTTTCCTCTAAACTGATAGCCATTTTTGAAATTTTCATTTCTCACCTTACTTTATTGAACTGTATCACAAAGGTGCCTACAGCTGTAGAAAGGAAACCAAGATAATTCAGAGATAGAAGTCAAAGTACTAAAAAATGTTAAAAATAAATCCATCCTGCAAGTTTTTGTCACCTGAAAAATCATTTTAACTCTTTCTAAGCTCTTTATCTGAACAAGAGGCATGTGATTTTTGCACCCATATAATTGAAAACAATTCCAATTTGTTCTGGAAATGAAGATATCTTATTTCCAGGAATAATGCATCTGCAGGTTTATGTAATGAAATTCAAAGAGAAAATAGAAGTTGACATACATTACTTTTCATTTATATAAAATTGAACAGGAAAGCTCCCAAGACTAAAATTAACCTCAAGTAATCACTAAGTTCATTGCTCTCGTCAATAAAACTTACAGGTTAGCAAACGGGTAAATAGGTTTTGTCTCAAGTGCCAATTTTAATTAATTAATTGTGGTCACCTGGAGCATTGTATTTAGAAGACTGTGGAGGATTAGCTTGTACAAAGCAAAGAAGAGTTCAGTGATGATCATCCATGCAAGCCATGGGTATGAAAGGGAGAAAATTAAGGATAAGAATGGACTTTTGGTTTCAGTGATTAAAATATTATGCAGTATTTCTTGGGTGACTAAATCATAATTTCATACCAAGAGTTACATCTTTTTGATTGATTAATGGCTTATTTTTAAATATTTAGCATCTAGGAAGCCACTTTTGATGATGATAATTAAGTTACGCCAACGATTTGAAATGACAGTTTACAGTGATTTTGTACTTCCTTTCTTAGATGTTATGTTGGACTCACCAGGGTATAAAAGGAACTCTGGGCAGAAACTTGGGAAGAGCATTTTATTAATCTTCATGTGGTGCTGCATGTCAAATAAATGACACTGCTTATCAATGGAAAGAGGCACTTATGGCTCATAATTAAAACAACTCTGCAAATAAGAATCAGAGTTCAAGTATATAGAGCTTATATCTTTTATGGATTTGTTCTTTTTGCTAAACAGCAATTTTTATTTAAGTGTTTTTCTAGTCCAAGGTTGCAAGAAGAATAATTACAGGACACACAATTTATAGTATCATTTATAATGGTCACCCACGGAGTTGAATACAAAGAAAGTGCAGGAAATCTTTCCACAACACTAAAGACCTTAAAAATCCAGCCAAGGGCCTGGATCCCATGGTCATAACCTGCTTGAGTTCAGCTGAAAACCTAGAGCCTGTGACAATGCCTCCCACGAGTCCAAATGGAGGCCTAGAGCACACAACGACTCATGCAAGTCTATTTTATGGATCTGCACTGGGAAACCCCAAAGATCATCGGTGCTAGTAGACTGAGGGTTTTACACTGGAGCCAAGAAGCAAAGCTCAAAATAAGGACCAGGGATCCCCCAAAAGTACCACAGTCATCCTCAGCAACAACAAGGTCTCAAGTCCTTCTGATGATGAGAACAGCCAAGTTCATATCAGGAAGCCAGCATAACAAGTTTCCCCTGGAGACTGAGCAACACACCGTCTTCCCTCCAGAGCCAGGAAGCCATGTACAATGTAAGGACCAGAGCTCCTCAACAGTGACCCACAGCCATTCTCAGCGACAAGGTCTCAAACCCCTCCCACGATAACAGCCAAGTTTGTATCAGGGAAGAAACTCCACAAACTCCTCCAGGAGAAGTAACAGCTCCAAACAACAACTTAGGATAACCCACAACGCTACTCTTCATCTTCAGATCTCCTTTTTATGCTGGCAACTGTCCTCAGGTGGGCCATCCATGCTCAGCATGATGTTGATTCAGTTCATCTGATGTTTAAGGTGATCACCAGTGACCAGTCCACTACAAGTGTGTGGAGCCCTGAATGTGATTCCTAAAATAGTAATGCAAAATATACTTTTATACTAAATCAATATAGTTCATTTTCTAATCTTTTTGTGAAAAGATGATCCAGGAAATGAAATCATATGGAAAATGAATTACCAGTTGATTTATATCAAGTTTATTAAAGAAAACTATAATTGAGGCCTAAATGAGGACCAGATATATATAAAATAAACAAGTGTGGGCTCTAGTACTTTACAGAAATGGCTAAACAGCCTCTGCTTCTAAGTTTAAAATACTAGATGAGTTAACAAATGCTTTGGTTATATTTCTTCTGAAAAGTATAAACTGCTATTTTTCTTCTAGGAAAAACAAAATAAAACAAGACACAAACTGAGAAAGTACCTTTAGACTAGTCCCTTTCTCCAGACGAATAGTACATTACGTAGACTTGGAGGAATAAGTCATTTAAATTTTCAGCAATCATATTAATTACTGACAAACAAGCATCACAGTTCTTTGACACACTTTAGGAAAGTGTATTAGACATCATCAGGATCTTCACATTTCACTGTGAAGTTATAGTCATCTGGAAAATTTGTGAAAATAAAGTGCAAATTCAAATTTAATAATAGAATTCAGCTACACTGCCAGATGTGTGATAAATGCATTCAAAAACTGGTAGGCTTTCCTTTCCATTAGCAGTCTAAGTAAAAACATAAGTGGACAGAAAATGTCCCCAGTCATAAGAGCAACAAGAAAGATGATGGCAACCAGATACTATCAGAAGTATGCATTCCTGGGAATACCACTAGCGACAATGACAAAACAAAGCAAAACCTGTAAAATCTACAATAGCCAAGGTATAAAACCTTACTGAAATATTTGTAAAATTCTCAATTTAATCCTTTCAACACATTTAGATGTGATATTACTAATATTCCTATATTTTACACAGAAATTTAAGCTCAGTAACAGTAAGTAATATTAGTCTAGGTCAAGTAAGGAATAGTATGCAAGATCAATATAAATGAAAGTACCAGAACAAATCAACAATGTGGAGAAGACTGGAAATTTTGAAAACTATAAATTATATCCGCAGCTCATATTTTGCATCAAATAGTCATTTTATCGGGAAATTCCCAATAAATAATGTTATATGAATAAAATGGGATATAAAACTACAAGGATAATATGATTTCAAACTGGTAAAATATGAATTAAAGAGTTAAATACAAACAATTAAACCATGGGAACCAGTAGAAAACCCAGATGGATTTTTAATTGATCATAGGACAAGCAAGAACTTTCAAAGCATGAAACAGTGGAATAAATCATAAAGAAATATCTGGATGCATTTGACTCCTAGCAAAATTTACAATGTGGATAAGAAAATACGAATCTAGAAGATATTTGAGGCAAAAAGTAGGAAATGCATTATAAAAAGACCATGCACATCAATAAGGAAGAAGAATAATATTTGAATAGAAAACATAAGTTAAGAATAGGACCACATTAGAGATGAATTGATGCTTATGATAAATACAATTATGGAATGTCCAATGCTATGTAAATCAAAGAAATGGGAAAAATCAAGGTGCAGTGGTCACTCTGTCTTCATTCCACTTTATAAAGATTTTAAAGCATAACATAAAATCTCTCTTTAATTTTGGATTTAGGCTCTCATCTCTGAGAATGCAAATAAAAATTTATCAATAGCTTAATTAATTCTGACACTGTTGGTATTCTTTGTGGAAGTGAGGATAGAATGGGGCAGGGAAAGCAGATCTGCTGAATAATTTTGTATCAACCTATCTGGGCCATGGTGCCCAGATTTATGTTTAAACACTAACCTAAATGCTTCTGGCATTTTGGGGGGATAGGATTAACACTTAAATCTGTAGCATTTGTGTGGGTGAGTCTCATCTAATCAGTTAAAGGCTTTAAGCAAAGATGACTGATGTGTCTCTCTCACCCTCTATGACAAAGTAAGAACTCTGCCCTGGGGTCAAGCTACTACTCTCCCTGAGCCTGCAGTCCACCTGCCTATTCTGCAGACTTTGAATATGATAGATCCAGAACTGCATGAGCCAATTCCTTAAAACTTTCTGTGTCTTTCTCTCTCTCTCTCTGTCTTTCTGTTTGTCTCTGTCTTTCTGTGTCTCTCTCTGTCTCTGTCTTTCTGTCTGTCTCTCTTTCTGTCTCTCCCTTTTTCTGTTTGTATTAAATATTTGTGCTTTCTCTGGAGAATCCAGATGGCTATAGCAGGTATTTAAAGAAGACAAATATTTAGTAGTCTCAAATATTAGCGATGTAGATGTGAGAATCTCATGGGAAAATTAATCATCGCCTTCATTCTTACACTATTGAACATAAATTAATGCTACTTTGGCTATAGTTCTAATTTTGCATATCAAAGAGACAGTAATGGTCTTTTACTACCATATAGAATGCCAGTAGTAAAAATTTGAAATGAGAAATAGAACTGACGCTAACACCAAATGTAAATGTGCCAGTTTTCCAATTGATTGTGATAAGCCTCACTTGAATTTAGGAGCAAGATTTGAGTATTTCCTTTAATTAAAGTTATGTCTAAAAAGGAAAAATAAATAAGTACATTCCTCTTTCAATGTGAGATTAATTTACCATCTAATTACCATGTATCATTTATAAGGAACTGTGAGACACAACTGGTTAAGTACACTAGCATATTTTTAGATCAAGTCACCTTTAGAATAAAATTATTGGTTATTATTTTGTTTTTATAATAGGCTAAAATAACTTGTTTAAGATTGAATTTGCTTTGGTGTAATTTTGCCCCTCAGAATATTTATTAAGAGGTACTGTTTTAAGAGGGAAACATTCCTAATGCTTCGCTGCATTACGGAAGCTAATTTACCTCCAAGGTCACAATCCACTGGAGAGGAATGTGCAAATAAATGTCTCATAAATGTTGTTTGATGGCAATAATGACAATTTCCAATTCCCAATTTGATGATTTCTTTGGAATTTAACCTTAAAGCTACTACTATTTACTTAGTGTTTTAATATTACATAAACAATGGAGGCATAATTGTTTACATTCAGTAAGTACTTTTCATAAGTCAAGGGTTGTAGGTATAGATGAATTACCTCAATAAACACTCCCACTGCCACAGCAGCAGGAAGAATTCTAAAATGGTCCCCATTGCATCCAACTTATAGAATGCCTTCCCCTTGAGGATAAATATCTCTGACTTACAAGGCTATCACATGTTACTGTATGTTAGGCTACGTTGTTAGTGTAAGGCTGTCTTAGTAGCCATGAAGAAAGGGACCTCCTCCCGACATCGAAGAACTGTCATGCTATGAGTGGACTGTAAAGAGGATTATAGTACAGCAAGCTGGGGCCTCTAGAAGCTGGGAGAGGTCCCTGACTGATTAGGCAGCAAGAAAGACAGAATTCTGCCATGAGTAGATGACCTTGGAAATGACACTGAGCTCTAGACAGGAGCACAGCCTGGCTGACAACTAGACTGCAGACTGTGAGACACTGAGCAGAGAACCCTGCTACTCTGTGCTTGCATTTCTGATTACTGAAATTGTGAGATAATAAATGCAGGTCGAGTTGCTAAAGTTGCAGGAATGTATTACACAGCAATAGAAAACTAATGGAAACACTAGTATAAACGTTACTGCAAGAATGAATTTATTTATTTATTTATCGGCACTGGGAACTTCATACATTGAAGTCCTGCAAATATTTTACGTTCATACATGTTATAAAGGAGTTTTGCTATTTTGAATCCAACAATTAATAAAAACCGGTGACTGTCCCATATCAGTTATAAAGTTATTGCTGTAACACTAGCTGTTCTTGGGGTTATAGCCAAGGCTTCAGAAGATATATAAAAGATAAATATAAATTCATATTTACTTTTTTGTCATTCTTGAGTTAACATTTGCTTCTGACTAAAAAATGGTTAAGAGGTGTTTTAAACAGATGAAATCTTGTAAATGGAAATCTCAAGTGAAAGCTCGTATATTCATTAATGAATTCTGTGGCTAGTTTCACTGTCATCACTAAACCCCTTGTCTGAGAGAGTTCTGTTAACAAGATCAAGGAAATAAGATCCTATTATCTGGTTTTTCTAATTATATTGGTCCTCATATTGCTGGCAAGATGGGAAGTGATGGACCAAGGGAAAGAGAAGCTCTAAGAGTAAACATAAAACCATTGGTAACTACTGCATTTTTCTTCTTACTGTTCAGCCTAATTGATGGATATGACATGACCAGCTCTGATCAATTGATTTGCTAGCATATAACTCAACTTTAACAATGGTTAAAATTTACCAGTGAGTACGTTTTCAAAATTTTCACCCCTTTCTAACCTGAATACAAATGAACAATAAAGTACAAATACTGTGTAAAAGAGAATGAATGGTTTATACTTAAATGGTGACAAATAGCTCACAGTTAGAACCTTATTCATCTTCTAGCTAGTGATGTATTACATTTCTAGTTTTTAAAAGTATGATTGGAGGAGGATTGAAGAATTCAGTGACCACTCCAAGACTTCTGAGTCCTAATTATGGCACCCTATTTGAAAACTGGAGATGAGGGGGCTAGGTTTGAAATTTCATCAGTGTCATTAGCATATCATTTTTATTGAGGTTATGTATTTACCTAGTTTGATTTGGTGAGGAAGTTGGGGAGATTCATGGATGTTATAGTTTGGATCACAAATATTTCCGAAGTCCATGTGTTGTTGGCTTAGTCACCAGCCTGTATCACTAATAAGAGCTAGAGGAATCTTTAGAAAGTGGATCTCAATGGAACAAAGTTAGGTTATTTGGGAGGAGCTCCTGAAGTGGATACTGGGATCTCAGTCTATTCTTCTCTTTCTTAGCTCCTGGTTTCCCTGAGGTGAATGAATTTTCTCTACTATGTACTTCCACCATGACCTGACATCTTATCAGAGAAGCAACTGGACCAAGAAACCATGCACTGAAATCTTTGAAACTGTGAGCCACAATAAACCTTTCCTTGTTTAAGTTGATTTTCTCAGGTATTTTGTCACAAAAATGGAAAGGTGACTAACACAGTGAAGAATGAAAGCTCTCAACCTTCTTTTTAGCACTGTCCCAAAAAAGAGACTCACCATGTATTAAATTACAGATACTTAAAAATGTGAATTGCATTCTGCTATTTTTCAACAGATTTTATGAAGTTAAAATTGTTACCATAATTATACATTTTTCATTGATACACTATATCAGCAAAGGTAAATACAGAATATGTTATATCAAACTCACTTAAGACTTTTTCTTTTTCTTTCTGCTTCATCTGAAACCTGGCTTTCGCTCATGGCAGTTTTTCCTGTAGCTCTCATACATACTGTGTTTTTTCTTATTTTCCTGCTGTCTTCATACCAGGGGCCCTGGGCCAGGAGTGGCATGGAAGTCTGACTCTCTCATTTCTGTTTCTTCTCTGTTACTGTCCCACAGTGCTTTATAAAGCCATACATCTTTGAAAGTAATTTTTCCATACTATGTTACTCACTACACCTTCTGCTTAGTCATCTTACATCCTTCCAGGATGTGGATAGCCATTTCTTAAAAACTTTAGTTCTTGGCTTACTCTCACTGAGGTCAACATTACTCCATAGGTCTAGGGATATTGAAATATACACGGACGCTTCTAATTTCCCAGATTCTCAGTTTCTTAATTCATTAAGCTTTCCCCCAATTTACTCAGTCGTCTTTCCTAAGTCATACTGATAGCCTTATCATTTCTGATAATAATATTCATTATCTTAGTCTCAAAAACCCTACTCTCTCAGCTGCATGTATTACCCTACCAGCTCATAGTGGCGCCGAACTCTTTCAAAAAAGCACTGAGATGTTCAGTCCTTTGATTTTAGCACCATAAATCTCATCATTCATTCTATAATTACTCTCTTGCGTATTCTCTCAACACAATTGTGTTTCCCTCAGACAAGTATTTAGTTTATTAAATGTCAAGTTAGTTAATTCTTGTGAAGAAAAATATGTCCTTATTCTCTAAGTACACATAGAAAAAGTAGAAGACAGACTTTTTGTTTCTAGTCTAAATCTCAAAGTAGGTAACCACAGAATTAGTTTTAAGAAGTTGCAATCAATCAGTTTTTCCGTATGTGAGATTTGGAAAGTCAAACTCTAATCTTCACTCTAAATGGCAGTTTATCTCTAAATCCAGTGAATCCCACAAAACTCTTACTATCTACGGAGCTCTCTGTCTATTTACCTACCTTCTTTTGGTTTGTTGCTTTAATTCGCAAAGTGTTTCAGTAACTAGTATGTAATGAAAATCGCCATTTTTACTGATATTTGAATAATGGTCCTTTCCTTTGACTCACCAGTTGTTCTGAGGCTGTACGTCCTCAGCCAGATATGGTTGTAGAAAAATACACAACCATGGTAACAAATCTCACTTCAAATTTATGGCCACCAATCCTAAACACTTACATTCCTCATGATGTAAGGAAATAGATCATTATGTTCCCAGTTAATTCTTTTCTCTTAGACTACTATCACATTTTCTTCTCTCTCCTCAAAACTCTAGCACCTTTTCCTCCATACTCATCCCCAAGTGAACTTCCTTTTCAGCTCACTGAAAAATATTGAAGCAATCAGAAAACATCTTCCACAAACTTGCAGCATCCATCTCTGTCTGTGAGTAGACTCTGCCCTTTCTGTGGATGTTCCTAGCAAAGGCCAATAGTTCTACTTGTGGAACTGACCCCAAGTCCTCTCATCTACTCAAAAAGAGTGTCTCAGCTATTCTTCAATACTTCCTCAACTGTCCTACTACAACAATTTTGCCCTCTCTATTGCATCATTTCTATTAGCGTACAAAAATTTCAGGGAAAAAAATCCTCTCTGTCACATTTTTCACTTAACTGTTTATTTATTGTTTTCCCTTAGTTGGACAGCAAAATTCTTGGATAAGGTATCTTTTCCCAAATCTTATTGTCCTCATCTCATTTTCTTTTGAATATACTTCAGCTGGATTTTTTTTCCCAACTATGTATTTTTGGTGTGACTGCTCTTTATCAAGGTCACCAATGAGTTCTCTATTTTGAGGTTATTTCACTCAATTTAATAATTATTAACATCCATGTGGAAAATTCTCTTGATTTGGGATCCTCAGCAAGAACATCTCCCCTAAATTTCAGTCTTGCATATCAGAAGCCCCCTAAAAGCTCTACTTGAATGCTTCAAATGCATCTCAACATTACATTTTTAAAGCAGAGCTCTGATATTTACTCCTGCCCTGCCTCTTGTGCAGCCTTCATTACATCACTTAAAAGCAATTTGTTCTGGCCAGGCATGGTGGCACACACCTTTAATCCCAGCACTCCAGAGGCCAAGGCAGGAGGATCGTTGTGAGTTTAAGGCCAGCCTGAACTGCATAGTGAGGCCCTGTCTCAAAAAATAGGGCTGAGGATTTAGCTCAGTGGCATAAAAAAGAGCAACTTGTTCTTTTGCCCCAGTAAGCCTCCCTGGTATTATTGTTTACTCTCCTAGTTTTCTTACTCCCCTCCTCTGGTAAACAGAAAATCCTTGAGGCTCTACTGTTAAACCACATTCTGAGCATTCTTCCCTTCTGCCATGTATTCCATATTGATCCAAATACTACAATCTCAAGTAAGAATTAGTAAAATAGCCTGCCTTCCTTATATCTTTGACTCTCTCCTGTCTCTTCTGAACCCAGTAGATAGAATGATACAGGTGAAATGTAGTTTAGATTCTGTCACTTCTCTTTAAACTTTTCCTTGCTGGGGAAAAGCTAATGGCTTCTAAAGCTGTTAACAATATGACTCTTCATTCTTTCACTGTCTTCCTATTCTTCTTCCCCTCCTTCACATTTTCCCTTTGCTTCTTTTATTATTTTAAATGTGCTGTTACTGACTTTGTACACACTTTGTTCCTACAGTACTTTTCTCTCAAATATCCACTCGACTGATTTTATCAATTCTTTTATATCTTTATTTACAATAACTTTTGGCTAATCCTTCTTTTCTAACTCTAGGAGCCCACTCCCCACTTATATTTTAAAATTCTTAATTGGGAATGGATGTATATTCTATCCCATAATCTTTCTTAAAATCATTGACAAAAATTTTGAATTCTTTCCATGGGACTCCAAATGAAATGACCTTTCCCACAAAACAATTAATTCCATGACATTGGCACATTATCACTGTCTTCTATTCATCCAAATTAAACAGTACCTGTCTTACACTATTTACCTTCTTATAGTCTCTTTATATAAGAAGAAAAAAGCACCTTAGGACTTCTAATGATAGACTAAATAGAGCTTTAAAAGGCAAAGTATACATTTAACATGCATATAAAATTTAGTTTTATAGTTTGTTTTTAAAGATATTTTCCTCTTTTTTTTTCTAGCTTCCACTGTGAAAGCTCCGTTTCATAATGGGCTACTGATCAGACCTGTTATTCTAATGGTGGAATCCCAAAGGACAACATGTTTCAGATGTAAAGTATTCCCCTCAAATTCCCTGGCGGTCATGGAAAGCAGGAGAAATTCTTGATGTATGAAGTCACTGTCACCATTGTCAAAGCACTGTAGTGTGGGAAATGAACCACAACCAAAATCAAAGGGTGTTTCTTCCAGCATACTGAATATTAGTACACAGACAACAATTTTTTCATTAAAGTACAAAATACTTCCAATCAAAGCTTAACGTTTAAATGCCCAGAGAACACATGTCAGCCTAGGTGCTGGAGGTGGCAAATTTTAGCTGTGTAAACAGCAATATATAAAAAATTACAGACTCCCCATCAGTGTGCCAAGACTTAGCTTATTCTAGAAAATATGAAATTCTCTACAAATCCAACTTAACTTTCATAGCAAGGCACCATAAGTGTAGTTCTCTGTTCTTGCTGTAAAGAATTAATATTAAGGCATGCATATTTTTTTCTTTAAGGGCTTCTTAAACCTAAATTAATCCACCAAAAGCCTCAATAAAGTAATATTAAAGTTGAACTGAACTCCATGAGAGCAAGACAATTTGGAGGTAGGTTAAAATTCCTTTCCTGGTCTTCAACCTTAAATCAGACTGCAGTGTTAAGGTACTGTAATGATCTAAGACAGTGTGTCATTTTTCATGTCAGGCAGCATATGTTACATTCCTGAATGAGAGAACAGCTATTCCCCCAAATTATTATTTTAACTACATAGTCATTCTCAGTTTAGATTTAGGTCAGGCACTGAAAATTACTCTATAATCTTTAGGAATGAAAAGCATAACCCTCAGCTCAAACTGTAATCGTCAAACCCTCATCCAGAAATGCATTACAGGACACATAGAAAATTAAAAAAAGATTTTGACTAGTGCCTAATATGGGGGAATGAATATGTTTATCTTTGCAAGTAGCACTTGAATACAAGTGGCTCAAATGTGGCAAAACAGTCACACAGTCCCAATATAAGTGGCAAAATCAAACATTCAGGCATGAAAAGTCTTTTTCTTAAGTTGTTTTCAAGCTTCATCCTTTTTTCTGCAATAACTAAAGCAAAGCCACAGTCGCTGCAGCCATTTGCATCTGAGGAAGAGATGTTTTGCCTTGGCGATATAGTTAATGAGTCTAAAAATATTCAGTATAATAATTCTGTCAAAGCCCCCACAGTCTCCTCAATGAGCAGAAGCCTGCAGGATTCCAATGGGGAGCCAAATAATGAGCTCTCAGCATTCTCTCCCACACCGTCCAGGCAAAATATACTCGGGCCTCTATGGTTCCACATCATTAGCAACATGAAACAAAGACACATGCTTGACTTTAATAAGCGACTAAAGTTGCTGGCTTACTAGTCTGTTACTGCACGTAAACTCGGCTTCAGTATTTCAAAACAGCTCCTCGCAAGGAGGAAGCAGGGAGGGCTCTGGCA
Organism: Dasyprocta punctata; assembly: GCA_004363535.1. Taxonomy (NCBI): domain Eukaryota; kingdom Metazoa; phylum Chordata; class Mammalia; order Rodentia; family Dasyproctidae; genus Dasyprocta; species Dasyprocta punctata. The sequence continues at coordinate 5,008 of RJWM01014078.1, read as the reverse complement.
AAATGGAGTGGGTTTAATTTAATGTGGCAAATGATTGAGCAGAACGGGGGAAAAGAAGGACCCAGGAAGTGAAGAGTTTCTGACACCAAGTCTCCGGGGCTCATGGCAGACTACAGGTTCGCTGTTGGACATGAGGGTTACAGTGGGCTGCAGTGATCAGCTATAGGCATATGTGACTGAATTTTAGTTGATATTCTTGCAAGACAGGAAGTGAACAAGCTTATTTCCCACTGGGAAAGGTTCAGACATGATTAACTTGGGCATGACCAAATAGGTCAATAATATGACAATGAATTTCTATCACAATAATTAAGTAGGAAAATTTGTGTGATTTGTTCTTCTTGTTCTGCACATACCAATAATACATTAGCATGGATTCATTTAGTTTCTTTCATTAGGTGAAATCACATAGCTACAATTCAAGATAGTGAAGGCTCAATTTGAATACTTAAAAGTTATGTCTGCAAAACAACATTGCATTATTTTTCTGTATTTTATTTTTAGCACAGGCTTATTCACACCAGCATTGAAGAAGTGATCTAAAATTGCTCGCTACATGCATACTAATTGCTCCAAGGGTGATACTGTCATTTAATTTCAGGTCTTACTGATATCAGTAACCAGGAAAAAGGAAAACTTATTGCAGAGAATGAAACAGGCAAGAAGAAATACATCACTTTGGGATAGTAAGATGCACTATATTTTACCTGTATATGATTTTTCAGTTAAAATATTTCACCTTCTCCCAAATTCCTAAATATAACCCCCTATTGTAGCATTGGAAAAGATCTTAAGACTCATAAATCTGCTATTCCAATTCATACATGCCTTTATTTTGTAACACTCTCCCAAAATGGTTTTGTTAATGTTAATTTACAAAAAGAGGTACTATCTTCTGACTTTATATAACTGGATATTGAAACCTAAATGTAAGTTTCCCTTGTCTTTTAAATTTAATTGTATTGGTTTCTGTCTATGATCAAAATAATTTTTAATTTTTTCTGTCATTTTATATGTTTTCCCCACAGTTTTTCAAACTCTGCCTTTTTTAAATACAGCAAACAACTGAAGTTGCTGAGTTCAACAGCAATGGAAACACTAAGGATGATATTAAAGTCATTCATCGGTTTTCTTTGACTATGGTTATGTGTCTGATCTTTCTGCAAGGATACCGTGATTATAATTTGTATTTTGCAAATACCAACATATACTCTAAATGACAGTTAGAGCAAACTTGCAAAGAAATTAAGAAACACTTGCCATATCCTATTGTAGGTGAATCCAAATTACATCTCAGGGGAAAAGATTGTTCTTAAACATGTTTTGAGCATCAATTTTCAAACTCAATAAATCTAGAATACTTTCCTGAGGTTTTGTTTCACTCCTACCACATTTTAGTTTTTTTCTTTTCCTTTTGACAAATGAGACTGATTCCCAACTGTAGTTTTGTAGAATTTCTTCCACCTGCTCAAAACCATCTCTTAAATAATGTGGGTCCTTTGAGCAGATGGACACATTCCATTCAGGACCCAGGAATGCTTTGCTGGTTCTGGATCCTGTCAGTCTTCTCATGATATCTGGACTTCATTACTACTTATCTTTTCAAAGTGTTTGATCGATCTCTTTTGGTGAAGAATTTGGAAGCAAAATAAAAGTTTATTGATTTTTTATTTAACTTATCTGTGGTTTGGTGTTCTCAAAGCTGAGGGTCATATCATGCATTTCATTATTTAATACATACCAATTGTATGATAAGATGACTTTACTAGCACACATAATTTTATAATAAAAGGCCATAGCTCATTTTTACACTACATTTTAAATTACAATAACCATTCCTATTTGGACATGTTTATCTATACCAAGGTCATAGTATATAAAAAGGCATGATTTATTTTCAAAATTCATGCTTGTGGAGAAACAGCTTTGTAACAGGGGAGTGCAGAGCTCTGAAAATATGCTCCTTTGGTAAAGCAAAATAGGTAGGAACTCACCTTTCACAGAACACTAAAAAAAACTAAAGTTTTACAATAATCTGCAGAGTATCTATTCATGCAACACAGGAAGTTTTGTGGCATTTTAACTTAATGTCCTCCCATTGTCCTATCTCCAGCTCCCAAAACCCTAAAAAACTAACAGCCTCCCAAACATGGTGATTTGTGAGAACCAGTCACGAGCCAACACTGGATGAGTAGAATAGGTTTGCATCTATTCAGGAAACCCAACTCCCAAAGAATTGTCACTATTGACTCATCAAGAAGTTCCTTGGAAAAAAATCTAATCCTTTAAGCTTTTCTTCATTTGACAAGCTCATAGTTCATTAAATGTGAACAACTTTATCCCAAGACAATACTGAAAGTGATCAGCAGCAATGTGTAGCATCACAGATACTTGAGGAAATGACGGATATTGGCCAGAGCTAGCAAAAAACTAACAAAGAACTTCAAAGGGAAAGCTAGGAAACTAGATGTATTTTGGAGGTCTTTAAAAATATCTGCCATAGTACTGTGACTCTATGAGGCACACCAGGTGAAGGCCTATACTCACATGCTCCAGGTAAGATATCATAATGACCCATCTCCTCTGGCCCTTCTTGATGTGCTTTAAAATGAGGAAGTGACAGGAAGAGTTGTAACCATTCAGTTTTAACCCATTATTGTTGAGTGTATGTCCGACACACACACATACTTTACAGACACACACACACACTGTCCCCTTGGCAATAGCTGGAAGGCTTATGGGTTCAAAGCATTAAAGAAATTTTTGTCAAATCCGCAGAGGGTCATTGAGCATGGGCTTCAGTAGCAGCACAGAGCACATAATTTATAGAATCAGTCCAGGGAAATGACCAGAGCAACAACAACACAATCAGTATAACAAAGGACAAAAACAACATAACTGAGGAAGGAGAATTTAATTTCCAGAGTTAAAAAGTTATGTTCCTTGAAATGTCCCAATTTCAGTAAAAAAAGAATAAGAAATGGAATGAAATAGGATATGTGGCCCATAGGAGAGAAAATAGTAACAGAAAAGAAAGACCTAAGGAGGGTCCATGTATTGGGTCTTCTTAGGCAAAAGCTTTAAATCAACTAATGCAAACATATTGAAACAAGAAAAATAATCCAATTTAAAGAATTAAAGGAATGTGTGAGACTGATATGTAACTAAAGGCTATTCATCAATAATTAGAAATTAAAAGAACAGAACAAAACAGAAATTTTGGAGTTGAAAAGTAGAATAGCTGAAGTGAAAAATTCATGGAGGGACAAAACAACAAACTTAGTGTGAAATAACAATGAACTTGAAGACAGACATTATTCTGTCTGAATAACAGAGATAATGAGAATGAAGAAAAATGAATAGAACCTCAGAGAGTCAATGGGGAATCACGAAGCATAGCAACAAATATTTAACAGGAACCGAAAAACAAAAGGGTCAGAAAGAAGTAGGAATATTTGATGAAAACATTGATAAAACACTTCAAATCTTGAGAAAAAATATTAATCTGCTTATCTAAGAAGCCTGCAAACTCCAAGCAGGCTAAATTCAAATTTCCACACTTAGACACAGGAGTCAACTTTTTGAAAGACAAAAATGAAGAGAAGAATCTGGCAAAAGGTGAGAAAAGTAACATCACATCCAAGAGATTCACAAATCCTTCACAGTTATCAGCAACCGTGCTCAGAAGGATGACATATTCAAAGTATGAAAGGAAGACCCTCAGCCAAAATCTCTACCTATCTTTGAAAAATGAAGAAGAGTTAAGACACTTTCAGGCATCAAAAATGGAGAGATTTATTTACTGATTTCTTCTAATAGACTTGCTCTAAAATGCATTCTTTAGAATGAAATGAAAGTATTGTAGAGGACAGTTCAATTCCAAAATGAGGCATTAAAAATATCTGCAAAGAAAACTACATAGACCATGGACTTCCTGCAAAATGGCCGACCTGATGACTCCGCCATAGGGAGACTCCCTGGAATATACCTCCCAAATGCTGGAATACAAAATAATACAATAACAGAAAGAAGGAAAGGGGAGGGAGATGGATCCTCTGGACCTAAGAGGAGTCTAGGATGAGAACTGTAGCCCACCGAAAGAGTAAACAAAAGAAGAAGTAAACAAACAAAGGTGGCGGTGCCTCTGACCAGAGCTCAATCCAACCAATGTGGACTCAAACTGCGAAGGTGCGATTAAAGTGCTTGAGATGAGCGATTGAACTTCTGTGGCTAAGGTGGAGACGGCTAAGGTGGAGACAGCGGAGGCAGCTATCGATCGTGGAAAGAGGTGGTCGCGAGCTGGTGAGTGAGTAAACTCGGCAGGCCCCAGCCCCCCACCCCCCACTCCCCAGGGAGAGCGAGGAACAGGCTTCCATCTTGAGACTGGAACTGCACCTGATTAGGCACGGTTCCTTGCCCACACCAGGCCCTGGAGGGTCCTGGCGGAATCTGCACGGGCGCCCTGGGGGTGATAGAGGAAATTAGGCGGACGGCCCTATCCACGCACACTTCACCAGACATCCGCGGAGCCGAGGCGGGCTGGGGAAACACAGCAGAGCCCAGGAAAATGCCAAGAAGGAAAGGTAGAGGGCGCTCTCTGGACTCTGATACAAGCAGCACACACCCGATTGACGTAAAGGCAGACAAGGTTGGGAGTCCAAAAATTAAACTCTCAGAGGAGATGACAACCGAAGTGGGGAGACAACTCCATGAAGCTATGAAAGAAATTAAAGCAGCACTGTTAGCCCAACTGAGAATTGAAATGAAATTAATAATAGGGCAATCCCTTAGCGCCTCTAAAGGAGACACAGCCGGAAAGGTGGAGGACGGAAAATCAAAGGAGATTGAGAATGAGACAAATAAAGACTTAGAATGCATCAGTCAGATTCAGAGAGAATACCAGGAACTCAAAGACTTCAATAAAAGTTGGCAGAACCACCTGAAAGAGACTAAAGATAGTCTTTCATATCTCGAAGAGAAAATCGCAGCGTGGGAGAGAGAGAGACAA
>RJWM01014077.1:0-51499 GCA_004363535.1 Dasyprocta punctata | reverse complement strand
CCACCACGCCCGGCTTCCCTCCTTTTTTAATATAGGAAGGAGTGGCAACTGGTAACAGTGAAAGACATAAATCATGTGACAGCAAGTTATTGCCGTTCACTTGCTTCTGTACCTCATAGAACTCACTGTGCAATGCTTTGACAGTCCTGTTGAAAAATTCTTCAGTATCTACTATATGATTACTCAAAATATCACATAAGAAGACTTTCTGGCACTACTGTGAAGGATAAATTGAAAGAAAGAGTGAGATAGAGTGTCCTATTGGGAGCAAATGAGCCTCACACTAAGGCTGTCATAGCAAAATAACACCAACATAGTTCCGTCTCTGAAACTCATGTCTATGTGCTAGAGCAGTGACCCCTCCACCACTGCTCTTACTATCTGAGATGCTAGATGGGCTAGGTGGGAGTTATAGCCTAAAATAAAGTCACCTCTTCCTACTCTACAGGAGATATGGCAGCAATCAGGCTCTCCTGATGTGTTTGGGTGACGGATTTTTTTTGAAGTCTTCTCATGATTACTACTCTAGTCAAGCTCTGAGTTTAAGGGAGTGGTAGCCTGGCTGGTTTAACTCTGGCTTCACTATAATTAGTGGACAAAGATGAGCTCCTTGCTTCTCACATGCCCTGGCCATTTTGAAACTGATTTCCCTTTTTCTTTTTTGAGTTCTCAAAGTGCCCCCCACCTCCACCCCAGCCTGTTCTTTTGAGACAGGCTCTTACTGTGTAGTCCAGGCTGGCCTTAAACTTACTATGTAACCGAGGGTGGCCTCAAACTCATAACAATCTTCTTGCCTCAGTCTCCTGAGTGCTGGGATTAAAAGTCTGTACTACCACTCCTAGCAAAGTAACCTAATTTTGACAATAAAAAAAAACTTTCAGGAAATTTCCAGCAAATTTAACTTCCTACTGCTCCTCCCTGAAACTGAGAGGAAGGATCTTCTCTAAAAGGCTCAGGTCTTCCTCCAAAACCCACTCAGGGATTGAGGAGAACGCATGAAGGTAATGTGGAATCCAGTTAGAAACAGAAGAAGAAGAGTGGTGGCAGTGGCCCCTGAAGATGACTAGGGTGTTGGATTATTTAAAGAAGTTTTATTTACAGAAGTTATTACCCAACCAATCAGAAAGTAATCTTTTTCTAAGAAATTCCAGGTGCTCAATCCTATGTTGGAGGTCAAAATATGAACACATTAGGGAGCAAATTTTGAATATAAAATATATGTCACATCTAAATTGCTATTAAGAAAAACAAAACTATACTAACCAAACACAACTCAGAACTAAGAATCAGAAACATAAGCCATGAATTTATTATTCTAGGTAGACTAAGCATTAAATAGTTCTCATTTTTCAGAAACCCTAGGGGAAGAAAAAAATTCACCTTACATTAGACTCATGTAAGGAATTTTATTTCTTGTTCGCAAAGGGCCATCTGGTTCCCCAGCAGGTTCTGGACCCCAGTAGGACTGTCCGTTTTACAGTGTTAGCTCCAGTTCTTAGACACTAAAGAACTCCAAAGGCCTATATGATCACAGGCACTGAAGAAAGCCAGGGTCTCTGGAGCTCCAGTTGAATCCTTGGTGTTGGAGCTGTGAGAGCTGTGGACCCTTGCACCCTGGTTCTGGTGATAGCCTGCCAAGTTCCTGCAGCACCTGGTTTAGGAGTGCACAGCTGCTGTTGCTGCAGGGCCCAGGTGGGGTAGAGGGTGATTCTTTTTATATTTCATCATTGCCATCTTTGCCCTATTCTGCTTGCTTTTGTGTAGCTCCCATTCTGACCTTGGTATTGAAGGTCCAAACAGCTTTGAGATTGTTTCTCTGTGAGCCAGAAGTCAGCCATGTGCATGCCTCCTTTCTTGGTGTAACCCACTGTTCTATAGATGAGGAGTTCTGCATCTCATCCACATGTGCCCAGGTCTCACATAAGTCTGGTGAGCAAGGTTTGCAACAAGTGGATGTGGGATTTTAGACCATGATCTAGGCACCAATGTATGATTGGGAGAGATGGTGGAAGCCACAGACAGCTACATATCCCTAGTGTTTTCTGCTTTTGGAGACTGCAAGTCTAATACATTTAATTTTGCTCTAGTGTTTAAGTTTTCTTAAATGTGGTTATGACAGCCTAAGTCTTTCTAACATTAGATATTTCTTTGAACAATACTTGCTACTAAATACTATTTGGCTTAGAATTTTCCAAGGAATTAAAGAATTAGCAAGTGTGAAAAATGCTTATGGCCATCATGACCAAAAATAGTTCACAAATATGTAAGGAGATCATTCCAACTAATGTCTAGGAGATTATACCAAGATCAGCTTCCCCTTAACAATTCAATTTTTAAAGAAAATCCAATCGTATTGTTGCTATAACTGGGGAAATGGTAACCTCAAGTTAAAGAAATAACTTATTTAGAATTCCAGTGCTACCAGCATTTGCCCAAAACATTATTCAGATCATTTGATTAAAATAAACTTTTCAGGATTTTCACTGTTAATCTAGATTTTGCCTTTTGTCTACCATCTGAATAACTGTCTTTTAAATAAATGTTAAAAACAAAAATGATAAAGACATTGTTAAATTTCACAATTTTAATTGTAGTTGGTGTGCATAGAATTTACCATATATGGCAAGAGTTTAAAAAACTCATGGGGGAAAGAGAAGGTGACATGACTTTTTACTGGGGAATGAGATTTTTGCCTAATCCCATGTGGTGTTGGAGTTGAATGACTTGTTTTATTTACCTGAGCAAACAATTGTTTAAAATAAGATCCCTTACTTGCATAGATACAGTTGAAATAGACAATGTATAGTTTCAGGTGAACATCATCAGCTGATGAATTCTGAATAACTGTCCTTCAAACAAAGAGATATGAAAAAAAGGTAACAAGCATTGTTAAATTCCATGATTCTATGATTGTTGTGCATAGAGTTTACCACGTATGGCAAATTTTTAAAAAGCTGGAGGTTTTTTTTTTAGTTGACTTTGAAAATATCTGTTGCAACATGTGGCATAAATAACATGTCATTTAAAAAAATAATTCCACCTGTGTTCCAATATCTTCTGTCTTATGAAAATATAAGACCAGATTGTTGAAAGTGGCATTACAAGTCACTTTAAAACATAAAACTTCATCTTGTCACGACGCTTGCTTAACCATTCAATCAGACTTTATTCACTCATTTGCACTTATCTTAAGAATTTATCAAGGACTTTTTATCATGCACAGACATTCTGTTTAATGACTGAGTTCCATTCCTGAGACTAGGTTGCTAACTGAGGAATTGTATACTATTATGCACATTACAATATTCAGAACGGATAAATGATCAAAGGAAACTCGAACTTGATGGTTTTTCTTTTATTTGCATAACTCTTACATGCAGTACTGTTATGTATAACAGAACATAAAGCTACAGTACTGTGTGGAACTGTACAATAAACAAAAATTACAGCACAGTATAAACAAGGTGTACCATACCAAAAAAAGGCATCGATGCTCTATAAACAATGTGTAAAGAACTGCACAAAAAACAAAAGGCAGGTTGCAAGTCTGAATGATAGGTCGTAAGTCCAAACAGCACACCTTGGTTGTAAGATCGAATAGTTATTAAACAGGTGACTTGGTAAATGAGAACTATCTGTATTCTATTTGGCAGTGTGGAGGTGACAATAAATTTGTTTGTTATTTAACTCAAGGAGCTGAAAGCCTACTGGTGGAAAATTGGGTGACAAGGCATGATATGCGCTTATGAAAAAATTAAAATTTAGAGCCAAAGGTCCATACAGAATGGATGCCTCAGGCTGCTCTGATGGTTTGTTTCATTTGAATATTTATCTAGGAAAATGTGCAGCATATAATACAAACATGCTATCCTTTTCTTGAATGAGGTATTGCCTAATATACAAAAGATTAGAAAAAAGGAAAGGAGATTTATTTATTTTTAGTAATTATCTTTTAAAACAAAGATAACCTTGTCTTAAGAAAATTAATTAGCTAGACTTTTAATTAATAATATAACTACATTTATTAATAACATCATATTCATCTTGCCTCAAACTTATGAAATTTTAGAAGGAGAAATTTATTTTGTTGTTTAATAATAGCACCTGTTAGAAAAAACCACCTTATAATATCCAGATTTTTTTGTAATAGAAATACCAAAACAAACAAACAAATAAACAAACTAATGGAGTCTGTGGCAGGGAGAGAGAACAAGGATTCACTGAGAAGCAAGCTCTCCCTGCAAACCAGCTGGCAGGGGGACAGTCAGACCCAAGGCTTTCCACATGAGTCAGTGCCATTTGTGGACTGCACAGGGAGAGAACAGGGATTCACGAGGAAGCAAGCCCTTCCTGTGAACCAGTGCCATGCATGGTCCACCCCCGGCAGGGAAACAGCCAGACCCCAGGCCCTTCCAGCACATAGGCTGGCAAACACGAAGAACCAATTCACCCCCCCCCACACACACACACCCTGTAAGCGACCAGCTGACCCAGAGAAATACAGGCTGTGATGATAGCTATTGAGGTGAAATGTAATTTGATGCTTGTGGTGTTTTGGTGTTTTACTGACCTTGCAGGTCTAGGGCCAGTAGTCTGATCATCTGTTCAGAGGATAGCAGTATGTAGTATGCCTTCTACGGGGGAGCTCCTTCTGAGGGTGACAGCAATTTTTGATTCTTTATTGTTTTGTTTTGAAGTCCTGTATCATTTTCATTGTTTTGTTGGATTGGGTTTTGTTCTGTTTTGTTTTGTTTGATTTTGTTGTATCTCATGGCATGAGCAACTGTTTCAAAGATAGCAAGATATAGTAGACATTTTGGACTTAATACTATCTTGTTTTGAAATCCTTTATTGCATTCATTGTTTTGTTTTTATTGTTTCTATTCTGTTCTGTTGTTTGATTTTTACTATGTCTGAAGGTATCTGCCACTATTTTGAAGACAACAGGAGGCACTATGGTATCTATTGTTGATTTCATATTGTTTTGAAGTCCTATATCACTTATACTGGTTTGTTTTGATTGGTTTTCATCTGTTTTATTTTCCTTGGTTTTATCTTTTTTAAAATAAAAATAAAAAAAAGAATGGAGTCTGCTAATTTTCCATTAGGAGAGTGTGGACCCTTCAAAACTTTTGAGGAAATTTTTCCGGATAAGAATTAGGAAGGGAGAGTGGTAACAGAGTGGTAACAGTAAAGTAATGCAGAAATGTTCAAGTACTATTACAGCTGTAGGCTTCAAAGGAAAGGTTGTTTCTGCTTGAGCACCATAGTACCAACCACAGTGAAATTACTAATGTAGTAGAGCCACCAGAAACCTTGAAATTTGACCTTAATAAATATGTCTTCTTGGATTTAAGATTTACGAGAATTGGAAAAGAAAATGTGCTTTACATATATGTACATTCAGTAATCTTCTTAAAATTTTATCTGTTTCCATTTAAGGTTTTGTTGATGATTTCAAACTCAGACTTGAGCTCTGGTTCTTAACTGAAATAGTGTGTTCACTACCGCAGCACATATACTTAACTGAGATGCAACTTTGCTGAACATACTTGAGTTTGAGCTCTGGTTCTTAACTGAAGGAGTGACTCTGCTGAACATTTATTTGCATGAGCTAGTATGTATAGGTACTTTTATTTGAGTGCTGGAGAAACATGGGAAAGTTTAATGTTTTTCAGAGCAAGCATAACAATAGTGAACCAATGACTCCTATTCTATAGTGTCCTAGGATATAGTGTGGGTATACACTGCTGGAGATGAAAGCTCATCTTTTCCGTGAAAGGCTCTGGCACCAGCAGCACTGATCTGGGCTCTTCAATATATGTTGAACCATAACCATCTCCAACAAAGGCATCATCATTTACACTGATATCAAAAAGAAGATCCATGCCATATGGAGTGACCTTCATTGGGTAGCTTGTAGGTAACAAGCCATGTCAAAGAAGGAGAACCAAATAGTGCCCATTCCAAGACTGAAGAGGATGAACTGGGTCTTCTCTCAACGGGTGAGAGTAATAGGTCAGCCGAATTTTCAGGATTGTTGTATTAGTCAGCTTTCCCGTTGCTGGAACAAAGTAATGGACACTTACAAATTAAAGGAGAAGTTTATTTGGGCTCACATTTTCACATGTTTCAGCCCGTAATTGACTGATTCCAAGGCAGAAGCAGAATGGTGAAAGGTCATAGTGGAGGATAGATGTTCCTGTCATGGCAACCACAAGGCAGCAAGAGAAGGGAGAAGCCAAGAACAGGTACAATATAATCTGTTCCAAGTCACACCCTAGTGGTCTATGATCTGCCACTTCTAACAAGGTCCCACCTCTGAATGTAAGACTCTTAAGAGACATTCTAGGTCTAAAGCATAGCAATTATTTATCCCCGTAGGCTGGTAGTGCTAACATCATTCCGTATTACAAAGGTCCTTTTTTTCTCTGCAGGTGTAAATGTGCTAATCATTTAAAACTCACCACGTGTAGTATTGCACAATTAAACTGCCACAGTTTTGTTCAAACTATTCATTTTAGCAAATTTCATGACCAATATTGATTGCTAAATCCAAATTGAATATATAAAAATTTGCATCAACTGTTAAAGCTAAAACAACAATTTACCAGACAGGACATTTAGTTTTGATATATAGATCCATCCAATCTGTCTTTATATTAGCTCATTTTAAAAAAATAGACTGGAGATTTATTTTTTATTATTTATTTATTTATTTATTTTGTAAAGACAATTCATGGAAAAGGTGAGAGATTAAATGTGTTTACAAATGACCTCTTTGGACAGGCAGGAAAATGAACTGCTCCTAACAATAGTGATAATATCAACTTGTATTTGCACAGCATGACTTTTTGAAGGTCTTTCTCATCTATTATTTCATATTATTCTAACACAATTCAGTTATTCCTCTCTTTATTATGCAAATGATGAAACAAAATAGAAATTATCCTGAAAATCTAGTCAACAAGAAAATTCAATCCTTTAACTAAAACCCATACTTAATACAGCGTCATCATATTTTCTTCAAAACCAAACAAGAACCTTAATTCTCTGTGTGTCATGTGTTCAGTAATTATACTATAAATTGTCTTAGAGTTCACTCATATGCATTCAGAAATGCTCTGATTTTCTTTCTTTCTGTAGGCATTTTACTTAGGGCAGGAAAATAAACCTTCAAAACCAGTTATTTTGAAACATTTATGACAGAAAATTGTTTCATTAACTATAAGGTGTGAAAGTCATTGATTAAAATTGTCCACCACTGTCTATACTACTTTTTTTGTATTTTTGTTGCTTAATTATTTGCTCAACTGTATTTTAAACTTTTCTGCAGAAGAAAGATTAATTTATACTTTGTATTCTTAGTATCTGCGTTTAAACATAGGCAATCACTAAAAATAAATGTTTGTTGATGATGTGTATGTAGAAAATGATTTAATACATGAATATAATAAAAAACTGACAGTTTCCAAATTAAAAAAAGTTGCTGAAAGTATAGCTTCTTTCAGGTTATTAAATGTTCCATGCAACCTAGGCATAGCTCACCATCTGCTATATTTGGGCTTTTTATATTATATCATGTTTCATACAGGAAATGTCACTGTAATACTAACTTTATGATGTTTCCCTTCATTGCTATAGAGTATATTTTGATGTATATGAAGTTCATTCATCCAGTAAACACTTACTAATCTCCTTTTATGTGCCAGACACTTAATGTGAGTCCAGAACATAGAGATATACAGAAAATTGGCTCAGACTTTAAGAAACTACATTTATAGTTAATCTGAAACACATGCATCCCACTGTTTCTACCTCTTCTAACCTCCCATTTCTATTTAACTTCTTTTACATTTGTTTGTCTAGCTCAGCAGCAACTGGTTAATAGCATGAGGGCTTCCATTTCTGAGGGCTCACTGAGTATCTTCAAGAAACCCTGCAAAATCTTCTTGACACAACCTCTTGTTGGATTTTATTAAGCCTCAGAGCCAACTACTAGATGGTTATTATTTTCAAGTTTGTTTCCTAGCTGAGAAAAGAAAGGTACAGATTGGATAGATGATTTGCATAAGATCTCTGACTCATGCAGGACCCAGAATTGGACTCAGATTTTCTGTATTTCATTTCTACTCATTTACCCTCTGCATGGTTACTGCCATTTAACTAAGGATGAAATAAATTATTTTGATAACTGTTGCGTCTTTTGTGGTATGCATTCTTTTCCTCTTGTGATAATTTTGCATATATATATGGATAGTGGCTTGAAATAATATTCAGGTAAGGGAAAGGAAGTGAGCTTGTTTATATGGCAAAAGAGAACCTGAGAAGGGATTTTGCATCTTTCTGTCCTTAGGCCTGACATCTGGAAAAGGTATTTACTTGTCTGTGTCTTTACGAGTCGAGGATTATAAGTTGAAACAAGTTTGAGGTCAGTATAAGAAAGAATTTTCTAATAGCAATGTTGTAGAGGTTTAAACTAATTCAGAAAAAAGGGACAGCATATCATCATGAAGTTTAAGCACGACAGCATTGTGGAGATGACTGGGAGGTAAATGAGACTGGGCACAGTCCTGTCCCCAAGTCTAACGCAAGAAAAACTGACTGTTTTGTAATAGCCCCCAGAATTAGTCCCATTGAGCAGTAGATGTCACTGTTTCATAGAAAGAAGACTAAAGGGGAGCCTTTCTGGTTGTAAACAGAACATTTTCAGTATTCAGATCTCCTTCCTTTTTATATGGAAAGAAATTTCTATAAACTACTTAGAATTAATATTGTGTGTAAGAAGTATGCAGTGAGAGACCCAACCATTTACAGTCTTTTGCTGTAGAATTTATAGAACTTATTTTTATGCAAATATTTCACTGTAGTAGAAGATTATGCTAGTTTCAAAGGGTCTCTATGCAAAAGACCAGGTCTAGCAAAAAGGCAAAAATATCTGTTTCTTGGATGTTACCTCTAGAATCATGTATAAGTGCGCATGTACGTACACACACACACACACACACACACACACACATGCACACACACACACATTCTGAGCCATGCTCCTTTCATCCTTTCTATTTTATATATTTTTTTCTGTGTAACTCAAGCTCTATAACAAGGACATAACATGAATACATATTGACCGGTATATTTATAGTTCCCATTTTGTAAAGATTCTTGAGCTCAATCACTATGTATCAAATTTTGGGCAGAGGAAGCTTTCTTGCCAAAATTAAAAATCTACTCAACCTGAAGCCTGAAGTCAAACTGACTTTTCAGACCTAAAATGTCAAAGCCCCTTGGACCACATTGGATACATGCACTGCTCTTTCTCTACTTTGTTTCCTCAATCCTGGAGGTTCTCACTAGAGCTCATAGGATCTTATCTTTATCTGACCTGTCTCCCTAGGGAGATTTTCTCTGGATGGATGTTTCTTTCACTTCACAGAGACTTCAAAGATAGAAAGAGAGAGGAGAGCAGAGAGGGTCATCTAAACCTGCCTTCTTTAATTGAGCTGACTGAGTTCAACAATGGCTTCCTAAGAGTCTATAAATGTGTAACTTCTGGTCATACTCTCTTAAGGAACTGATACTCTCTGAGGGGGGACCAAATGCAGACAAATGGCCTAATAAAAAGTAAAATGTATCCTAAAAGTGGAACAGAGAACCATCTGTTTTAAAATAAGAAAGTAAGCTGGAATAATCATGAAAAGTCTTTTGAAGCATATAGAATTTTAATTAGGATGCTAAAGGAAGGGAAGAATTTTGATACATAAAAAAGACAGAGGAATGACATTCTATAAAACAAATGATCATAAAAGTGGACTAGCAAATGTAGAATAGGCACTTTGTGTTCTTATTCAGATTGGTTGAAATGTAGTTTTTTTTTTATTTTAAAAAATAAAACCAAGGAAAATAAAACAGAATAAAACCAATCAAAATAAACCAGTATAAGTGATACAGGACTTCAAAACCTTACAAAATCAATAATAGTTACCATGATGCCTTTTGTTATCTTCAAAATAGCTGCAGATACCCCCGGACATAGTAAAAATTGAACAGAACAGAATAGAATAGAAACAATAAAAACAAAACAATGAATGCAATAAAGGACTCCAAAACAAGCCAATAGCAAATCCATAATGGCTATCATAATATGTCTTGCTATCTTTCAAATAGCTACTCATGTCATCAGATTTAACATAATCAAACAAAATGAAAGAGAATAAAACCTAACCTAGCAAAACAATGAAAATGATATGATTTTCTGGTGGGGATCGCTTCCTGGTGAGACTTTGTTCTCTCCCTCTGCAGTCCGTGAATGGTGCTGACTCACAGAGAGATGCTTGGATCTGGCTGTCCCCACGCTGACAGTGGCTTGTGCATCACAATGTAGTTTTTAAAGGAGAAGTAAGAATGAACAAAATCATGATCATGATCTTGCTTTACATGTGAGGTTAGACTATGTGTTTTTCTACATAATAATGATCTTTGTTATAGGAGACAAGGTGGACCTGCAATGGGAATATACAAAATCATGGGAAAGTCAGAATTGTACTATGAGGATTTCAATCTGTTAGTGGAAAATACAACCTTTCAGTGACGACCAAGCAGGCTGAGGTCAGAGAGCATAGATTATGGTGTAACTGTCGCATAATACTGTCATTAGCAACACTGAAGTGGAAACACAGAAAATAGATAGTAGCAGCCACTTAAATTTGGGAAAATGCATGACAAACAAAGTAGAGAAAAGGTCTGAAATGCTAGAATGCAGAGACAGCAGGATTGAAAATGGATAAACATTAGCTTCATCTCAGGCAGAAAGGTAAAGTGTGCATTTTTATTAACTTCAGATATTTCATAGTATAGTAACAGAATGCATACTAATACAGGATAGAAAAAGAGTATAAATACAGAGAAGTTCAGTGAGAGATTCAACTATTATTGTGATGAATATTCATTCATATTTTAAATGTTATGCAAAGAGGATTGTCTTAGTTACTTTCTCCTTGCTGGGACAAAATACTCAAAACCAGCAACCGAAAAGATGGAAGAATTATTCTGGTTCTCAGTTTCAGGAGTTTCACTCCTTGAGTAGTTGGTGGCATGTTGGAAGGGCCTGGAAAGAAAGTCGCTCACCTTAGGTTGGTTAAGAAACAGAGACAGAGAGGAAGAGAGAGAGAGAGCACAAGAGAGCACTGTGAAGGTGGAAGCACTCTTCCAGGTCAAAATCCTAGTCACCTGTCTTTTCTGACCAGACCAGGCCTTCTAACAAGTTAGCTATACCAACCCCATAATCCAATCATGTTTCAAAATCCCCATCTATGAGTTCACCAGGCTCTTGAAAGGCACCTAGGTATAAACCTTAAAAGGGACTGTCCAAAATTAATATGAAATAATCCATTTGAGGATCAGCATAGATTTCTGGAGGAAAATGAATTAATAGCCAGCATTCCTATAAACATCTATAGTTATCGTATAAAGGAAGTATACTCTGGCCAGAGGGAGTGATCCTGAAGTCACTCCGCCTACTGCAAGGGCTAATCCAAGAGATAACCTGGAATTGTGAGTATAGGAGCAGCTCAGAAAATCTGGTGCCCAGCAGGTAGAGGGTATATAACAAAGGTGGTGGGGAGAAAACTAAACCCAATGTGGACAAGATGTAGGCTGGTCCATTCAGGTGACACTAGTTTGTTAGCCAAACCCAGTAACTATAGCACTCATAAACCTGAGTTGAGAACTTGGTAAGTGGAAGATGAAGCTTGATTATATTCTTGGCTCCTTGGTTGGGGACCCTTGCTTTAAATGTGGTAGTGCTTAAAATAGACATTTAACTGTTGAAGACCATGCTTTTTTTTTTTTTTTTTTTTTTTTGTACTCTGTGAGAGCCACTTTTGATTCCCAGCCCTGTCACTTATTAGCTTTGTAATTTTGATCAAATTATCCCCCTGTATCTCAGCTCTGTCATTTCCATGAAAGTGGAACTATGATGTCAACGACTTGGTATTTGCCCTACAACTAATAGCAGTACAGTAACGGGCACATTACTGTAATCAAAAATGATAGTTACTACTGGCTGACAGTAGGCCAGGAGAAATGAAATAAATCTAGAAATAGAAATTTGCTTCAGAAAAATTCAGATTACTTGGCATAAAGTTATCAAATGGTATTCATAGTAGAAAAAAGAAAAAAGAGGTAAGTTTGGAATGAAATGAGAGACAGTGTGGGGACAAATTAATGGCTAATCTTTCTGCTTTTTTGTGTATAGTTTCTGTAATTAATATGTTGCTTTTATAATAAAAAAGTAAAAGAATTTGTTTAGATTCATTGCACAGGGAAAACATAAGTGTAACTCTAAGGAGTGTTTTTAAATTTATGTTTCTCACTATTTCCCCATTCTCAAATTTAAAATGCTAAGAAGTTCAAAATAGACTATTTTTGATTCATTTAGTGTTAAAACTACATTCTTATATCATACCTACAGATCTGCTCTTAAATGCACTTAATGCTTACTCTATATTACCCAGAATGGTCTCATTTCAAAGACAAATGTTTTTATTTTTTCTTTTCCACATTCCATTTCATGTTCACACATAAACACATATCACATATTATAATCAGATTGCATAGAGATTTCATGTGTTTTTCACTTAATATTTTTGTATTGCTCCATAATCTTCATATTTAACTTTTATGACTGCTTAGTAATATTATAACTAGCAATATGATCTCATTTATCCATTTCCCTAAACTTGAACACTTCAGGCACTTCCACATTCTTTTAAGCATGGCCCAAACTTATTGCCATGAATTCTTTATGTATGTATAGCCTTTTTCTTCTTGTAAAATGCTTTCTTATGACACAGATTTTTTAAGAGAATTTGTTAGTCAGCTCTCTCTTTGTGGGGAAATTTACAAAAGGAGAGGTTTAATTTGGCTCAAGGTTTCAGAGGACTCAGTACATTGTCATCTGGCTCCAGGGCAGAAATACTGTGAAGGAAGGATGAGGTAGAGCAAAGTTGGCAGCCAGAAAGCAGAGCAGGGGAATAGTGCCTGAGAGTAAGGGACCGGGGACCAGATATAGAACTGCAAGTCGCATCTTCACGACGCACTCAGAAGTGTGGTTTACTCTTCTCTACACAGTCCTCAAGGCAATCAAGTTGACAAGCCAGTTTAACTGGCACAGGATATTTTTGGGATCCTGAAATTTACTGCCTATGTAATGGCTCTACAAATTTGCAATACTACTCCTCTAAGAATTTTGCTAATTTCTTGAACCTCTGATCTGTCTCACATGATCCCTATTATCATCTTAATTTGTATTTCTCTGATTAGAAGCAGGCTTGTGCATTGTTGTTTACTTGCTCTTCATGCTTCCTCTTGGAGCTCTGACACTTGTAAATAAATGTAGCCTTTTGAAGTGTGAGAGTGAAGAAAATAAGGTTTCTTTATCACTGACTCATTTTTTCATTTTTTCAAATCTGACAAAACCATTGGTTCTTCTTTTGAAGTGACTCTAAAATACCAAGTATTATAATCAAAGCTCAGAAATAGAAAACAAAGCTATGAATCTTTTTCTTTTTGTGACATCTCATGCTCAAGAAAGAAACTGAGGAGCTTACTACATACTTGTTAAACGTTCTGAGGACTAATGGCACTGATTCAGTTGAGGACTAATGGCACCGATTCAATTGTCTGCTGGTAGAACTAGGTGTTGGTATCATCAAAACATTCATAATCTGAACAACAGATTAGATTACAGACCAGAATCAACTTTTAATGTGCATGTTAGTTTGGTTGTTATAGCAACAAAACCTGATTTGGCACTCTGCTACTCAGTCAATAGTTTACCAATCGATGTGCACATAGTACTTTCTGCTGATACGGAAGACTAGTTTTCCTTGTTGATAAACCTTACGCCAATATCCGTCTAAAATTTTTCAAGGTTTAACGTTTCAAGTTTGAAATATCTTCCCGCTTTCCTCTCACAAAAAGGATCCACCACTTCCTCTGAACATTTACTTTGGCTTAAGAAAAAAAAAAAAAAAAAAAAAAAAAAGCAAGGAGGTACACTGCTGCCCAACTGGATAGAAAGATATGTGCTATTAGGTCTGAACCTTGGGAGATGTCGAAAGGATGTAATTTGCCATATTCTATTTTATAGAAAAGTAAGAAAAGATGGCTGCCCTAGAGGTTCAAGCAGTTTCTCTCCTTTCTGGCACATCCTGAGTTTTGCCCTATCCTACATTAATCATTCTGAATGTGACTCTCCCTCATGGCCCATTGAGCTGTGGATCAATCACAACATTTTCAAAGTGCTGTAATTTCATACATATTTCAACACAGACCTAAGAGGTTCCATATACTTTGACCATTTCAGGCAAATGCTTCATAGACTGGTAACCTAATATGCTTAGTAAACCCTTAGGGAAGCAAATATAGCATTTAACTGCAGTACTATGGGTAAAACTATACATGGATATCTCTTTGTTCCACTAGTAAGAAGCTTTACACTCTAGCTGAATGCTGCTTACACAATTACATAGAAACATATATGCTTTTATCCAAGAACCTATTTTGAATTTAATTTAAACTATACATGAGTATATATGCTTGCATTTATGAAGTCTTAAAATTAAAAAAATCATTGAGTTGACATCTCTTGATTAAAACTAATTTATGACTCCAACATCAAAAGAGAAACTAAATATTATCTTCTATTGCTCATGTCTCAACATTCAAAAGTAGGTTAAACTGTCTAACATTTGTACACAACCTATCATACAAACATTCTGCATGCATATGTTATTTACGATAACCATCTAGATAAATTTTGGTTCCAATTCCTGAATTTCTTGATAAGTTATTTTGTTTTTGCTAATCATTCTACAACACAATGCTACTGACCAACTGCTCATCGATGTGGGACACACATTTTGATGACGTTGGTTTGCTTTTCCAGTAGTAAGGGAGATATATGTGAGTTTTTACATATTAGTTTACTTTTTTGTTTCCAACAAAAACACACATGGTGCAAATGGTTAGTCAGAATTTAGAGTACAGCAATACTAAGTGACCCAAAAAATGATTGAACCTAGAACACGGACCTGATAAATTTGCCAAGTCAGTTTCCTGTTTCATAGTAACCTCTTAAAGAACATGGCAAGCTGGAGTAGGTTAGTCAAAGTCATTTCCTCAAATCAAAGAAGAACTAATAATTTCTTGTAAGGAATGACTCTTTTATTTGCTTTGTTATTGACTACATGCCTTAATAATTTAGAAAATTCATTGCAGCAGTTTTTAAAAAGAACTTTCTTCTAACCTGTCATAATATCAAAAAGCTGGGAGTTCAGGTGATACTTCCTGACATTGTTTTGATAAAGAATTTATGTTATTAAATTCTCAGGCAAGAACTTTGTAGTTTGTTTCAGTTCAGAATACCTAACCATAGAAGATTCCCGGACAAAGAGAAGTTTTCTAGACATGACTTCCTCTGTTTTTTAAACACATTCCATTTTTATAAACTAGTTTCAAACAGAGGTCACAAGTAGAATTCTAACAGTCAAGGTCATTTGACTTCAGGCTTTAATTTTTGATGTTAAAAAATTCCACAGACTGATATTGATATCTCTCTCTCTCTCCTCCTCTCCAACTCTTTTTCTGCCCTTTTCTCACTGCCTTCTCTGATTTCTAAAATTGTTTTCAGTATCAAATGTTTTCTTTTGGTTGTTCTTGCTGCATTTGAAATAATACCAACTTTTTGCTAGACCCAGGAATTCCTCTAGAGATTCACACAGAGTGCTAGGCAACCTCGCTGAACAGGACGATGAGAGCTCCCTCCAGCTCTACTACTAGGCAGGGTCTCTTGGCACCCACTTTCCAAACTCTAGCAAAGTACAGAATGCTGCTCTCCATCACCTGCGTGATTTTTTTTCTTGAAGTAACCTGTTCTTGCCTATCTCTTTCCGCTTTCTAAGGTAAAGGATAAAGATTCTCTTTGTTTAGACTTTCTCTGAATGATTTTTTAAGTGCTGTGTCCCGCTGTGGATCCCTCCTCTGGTTCCAGGTCACTCCAAAACAGTATGGTGCCAACAAATTTGATATGCGTGGCTTATGTCATAATCATTTAACCATGCCATTCAGCTGTTGTCAGACATTAGTTTTTCCAGTTGAACTGACATTAAAGTTTTCAAATCTTGTTTAGCTTTAGTCACAGCTAACGTAAAGAGATCATTTAAGCTGATAAAATTCAGCCCTGTAGGTAAATGAATTTAATTAAGAGCTGTGCAGGAGATAATGTTTTAGTGAATACCAGTACTTCTTAATTATAATAGAGTTATATCCTGATAAACCTACCACAGATTAAAAAGATCTTAAGTCAAAATGATCTTTAATACACTGAATCCAATAAACATCATAGCCTAGCAACACAGTACATTTTAGAGTGTTGGTTGCTTCCTCTTATGATTTTGGGGCTAATAGGTAGCTGTGACTTCTTGCTGCTAACCAGCATGGTGAGAATATTCTACTGCATATTGCTAACCTAGGAAAGGGTCAAACTTCAAAAGTGAAAATACGATTTCTACTGAAAGTTATGGCTTTTGCCTCATCATAAAGTCAAAATAATCATGTGAATCTTTGTAATTCATGGTTCATCTGTACCTTACCTGTTTTAAATTTGCAATGAATTATGTGTGATCTTGGGGCTTGCCCACTCTAACACAATAAGGGGATGACCATTTTTAAAGCAAATTCACATAGATGGTTCAAGATCAATAATTAAATACACCCTATTCATAATATCTCAAACTATATTTAGGAAAGGGAACAGGATCAATTTGGATCTCACTTATCTGCCTCACTCTCTGGTAATACAAAAGCCTTGAAATTATCACTGTTGTTTAGAAAAAGAGCATTTGTGTGGATTTGGATTTTAACCTTGGCTGTATCGCTAGTTGTGTGATCTAGAGCAAGTCACGACCTTCGTGTATATTTTTCAACCTTATGTAAGCAAATTAGACTTTCACGACCACTTTTTTATGATCAGTTTCTTTCAATTTAATAGTTTAAGTATAAACAAAACAAATCAAAGAATTCAAATCAACAAATTAAAGTAATTTAATCTCCCTTTAGGTATTTGTGAGGCAGTCACACAACTGACAGAGTGCTACATTGGTGTCAACTGGAAGACTCAATCTCACTGAAGTCAGCCAGGACTAAGTGTTAAGCGTATACTCAGTCAACTCACTGACCAGTGTTGTTGCACAAAGATACCTTCCAGAAGCTCAGCACAGTCTGTATGTCCTTATGAACTTATCAACCAACCTAGTAGTGATCATGCAATTCGTAACATTTGTAGTTTATCTTCACTTTTCTATCCTAACAAGAAAGAAGGGAACTTCTAGGTGATAAAGCAGACCACAGAAAGCATAATTTCAAATAAAATTCTTTTTTCTTTTTTACAATAGCAGAATCTTTAGAGTGAGACTGCTTTATTAAAATTTAATTCCCCATGAAACCTCCACTGTTTTCTAGTCATTTAAAAAAGAATCAGAAAACATTTCTGTTCAAGAAGAGAATCTGTGTACTTTTCCCATTAACCACAGCAAAACAATAGTGTCAGACAGTCTGAGAATAAATGATACTCATTTGAGCTTTACCTATATTTAAGCCAAATGAAATTGCCAACAGTCTAGGCCTAAATGGAGAAGAAATGACAGCCTGTAGAATTTTTTCTTGAATTGCTTCCAATTCTCAGTGAGTCAAAACCACAAAGAGGCTCTGATGTAACAGCCCAGAAAGAGAAAGGAAGCTGAAAAACTTCCAATCCTTGTCAAGGAAACTTCTAGTCTTTCTTAAATTTTAAATTAAATTTTACTCATGTCAACCCCATCAGCACAAAGGACTAAATGAAGACCGTGTTTATATGACACCACAACAAACAGTCAATTAAGTAGGGAGTGGGCCTAACTGCTTTGATTGACTCAACTTTTTACTTTCAGTTTGCTATTTCTAAGTCTATTTAATTGGTCACAGTCTTACCATGGGCATGTTCATTCAACAACATTCATGTGGCATTTGATCACTACTAGCAATTTTCTGCCTGAATCAATCCTGGAGATTCAAAGAATATATAATACAAGGGCATTTAGTCTATATAAGTGCATGTTAATTTCTGAAAAGCATTTTTGCTTTGAGCTGTCACTGAGAAACAGTGCAGATGAAACCAATGTAAAGATGGTGATAAATATGGGATCCAGACAAATGAGATCCAGATTAATTTAAATATTGACAGAGCAGAAAGGACAAATTTTACCCCTACAGTTCCAGAAAGATGAACATATAGGCATGCACATGAAACATACTGAGTGCAGCAATCATGTAATGTTGTAATTCTAAAATTGCACTTGAATAATAAATTATAATACTTTACACTGGCAAATATAATGCATAGAACCAATACTTATTTAACAAATTATTGGATAGAAATCATATTTCATCTATAACACTGCTTTGATTTTACATTTTACGCATATGAGATAGTCTAAGTAGTATGATACATGGTTTAAAATAATGAATTAACATGTATGTATTTATTTCAGATAAAACCAATATGGTTTAATGAAAGGAGTTTTGAATATGAAAACAAAATATTTGGGGTCGCTACCAGCTTTTTTGCCTCCTCACAGCTCTATGTTCATCTTGGCAAAATCATAAACCTACCCGAGTATCAGTTATAAAATGTGATCTGTAGGTTGGAGAGAATTGAATAATCATTACATGTAAAAGTTTATTATAAATTATAAAACACTATAAATATAAAATGTCACTTTCATATGTGGAATAAAGTTAGAGATATTCAATACAAATTACTTGAAATGCCTACTATATGTCAGACAAAATTAAATCATTAATCTTTATAATTTCCTTATGAGGCAGACATCACTATCCATGCTGTAACAGAAGGTACAAGACCCAGTAAGAATAACTAACCCAGGAACATTTACCAGAAAATGAATAAAGTAGAATTTAAACCCAAGTCTTCTAACTTCAGAACCAAATGTCACAGTCTGAATTTTACTTAATAATAAAGGCATTCTTTGAGGTGCTTGCAGATGTTTAGGGGACTATAAAATCTTAGTCATCAGTAAGTACATTTATCAATATACAGATAACTAATCCAGTAGCCATCCTTCAAGTTTTTGATGAATAAAAAGCAAGATAATTCTCAATACAAATTGAACTTGAAATGGAGTTAATATTTTATTTAAAAATTTAAGACTTTGCTCTTGATTTAGAGAGATAGGCAATGGTCAATTTTTAGAATGTGTAAAGCTGGCAAAGTATGAGCATACTTTGATTTACTCAGACTTAGAAATCGTTAGAAAGTGGGGCTACTGATGTTTGACTTGCCTTCTATGTCTATCAGGTTTCCATCACCATAAAAAAAAAATACCTGGGACAATCAATTTAGAAAAAGAAAAGATTTGCTTTTGATCACAGATTTTGAAAGTTCAGTCCATTGAACTTGTTGCTTTTGGGCCTTTAAACATCATAGGAATGGATGGTGGAGCACAAACATATCTTGACAAATCTCCAAATGCTTACAACAATTATGCTACCTGACCAAGATGTGACTTAATGAGATATCAGAAAAAAACAAGAAAGTGCTTTAGTTTTCCCTTGTCGTGTAACAAATTACAACAAATTTAACTGCCTGTAAAAGCATGAATGTATTACGTTAGTTCCATGTGTCAGGTATGTGGGGAAACTTTTCTGGTTAACTACTTATGATCTCACACAGGTATAATTAAGACGTGGGATGAATTGGATTCTCATCTGGAGGTTGAGAGGAAGAATTCACTTCCAAGAGTGGGTTTGGATTGTTGGCTGAAGCCAGTTCCCTGTGACTCCAGGTTTAAGATTCCCATGTTCTTGCTGGCTGTTGGTTAGGGGTTGCTCAAGTCATTTGAGCTGCTCATACACTTCTCTCATTCCTGCCCCACCATCCGTAAATGGCAATGTTGTATTATGCCCTTCCATGCTTCAAATTTCTCTGGCTTCCTCTCCTACTTCATTTTGACAACTTTCTGATTTGAAGGGGCTCAAGTGATAAGATTGGGCCTATAGTGATAATATCCTCTTGATTAAATCAAAGTTAATTCGTTAGTGGCCTTAATTACATTGAAAAAATTCTTTTCTCTTTTACGGGTGTGATGTTGACTCATAGTTGTAGTCCTAGAATTAGGGTGGGAAATCTTGGGACTAGGGACTTTGGAATTCTGCCTTCTACAGCCTTGTCTCTGATTCCTTAAGTTTCTCTTTTGTACTGGGGATTGAACTAAAGGCCTTTGTGCTAACTTCTCAAACTGGCCTTTATTTTTTATTCTGAGGTAGGCTCTCACCAAGACTACCAAGTTGAGCTTGAATTTTTGATCCTCCTATCTCTGCCTCCCAGAGTGCTGTAATTACAAGCATGTTCCACCACATGGAGCAAGGTTCCTGCAACTTTTGAAGATATCTTAGTACAAATACGCCAGAGATTATTGCCAAAAATTTAATTTAATCATACACAAGCTCTTTCAAAGTGGCTTAAGGAGGGAATGTCCCCAAGAAATCTAATGAGGCCAATCTCATATTGTTACCAAAACCTGGAACAGACCGAACAACAACAACAATAGGAACACTATAAGCCAGTTTCATATAAACACTGCAATAAAAATCTTAAGCTAAAAGAAAATAAATTCACAAATACATTAAAAAAGAATATATTATGTCAAGTTGGTTTATTCCTGGAATGTAAATTTGGTTTAAAATGAAAAATTCTGGCTTTGTGTGGTGTACATACCTGTAATCCCAACACTCTGGAGGTGGAAACAGGAGGATTGTATTGGGTGATATACTATGTACCCCCAAGTCCTCAAATACTTTGGATGGGGCTGAGTCTGGCATGGGGACTGGCAATGTGAGTGCTGCACCCTCCCAGGGGTGGAGCCAACATACAGTGTAAATGAGGCAGGTCTTCCTCTTCTGTGCTTCTGCTTGCTCTCTCTCGCCAGTGCGCCTTGCTGCTTGCGGCCATGAATGGCGGCCCCGCCACACCGCACTGCCTTGGAGCCAAGTAAGTAAGAACTGAAACTCCAGAGAAAATGTAAGAAATAAACCTTTCCTTCCCTAATTTTGGGCATCAGGTATTTTGTCTCGGCAACGAGTGAAAAGTAACTAAGACAAGGATCTCTGTAAGTTTGAGGCTAGCCTGGGCTGAATAATGAGTTTAAGACCAGTCTGAACCACATAACAAGACCCTTCTCAAAAAACTAAAACTAAAATAAAATTTTAAAGAACCAATTAATTTACTGCATTATCTGATTCAAAAGAAAACCATGTATGATCATCTAGGTAAATATCAAAAAATTCTTTAGTGAAATTCAATATGCATTCATAATAAAAAAGAAACATCTTTGCAGTAAAGCAGACTTACTTAACCTGAGAGAAGTTACTCTTAAAAAAAAATCTACATTGAGCATAACATGCATATGCACTGTGAAATGTTGAAAACATTATTTTTATTATCATGGAAATAATGATTGCCTACTGATGCTGCTTTTATCCAGTACTATACTGAAGTACCATAAAGAAAACAATAGAACAGAAATAGTAAAAGTACTAATCAGGCAAATAACAAAACAAACTGAATAGAGTTTGGAAAAGAAGAAAATGATCAATATTTTTCAGTGAAGTTGCTTATATGAAAAATCAAAAGAAAATCATTAGATTTTTTACAGGGGAGCTCAGGCTGACCTCGAATTCACAGCAGTTCTCTTGCCTCAGCCTCTGGAATGCTGGGATTACTGGTTTATGCTACCATGCCTGACTAGGATTAATAAAATAGTTTATCTACTTTCTAGAATAAAATAAAAAATTAATTGCATCTCTACATATCAACCACAATTAAAGAATTAAATAATAAATATTAAAAAATATATCACATAGCCACAGAAATACAAAGCCATTACAAATAAATTTAACATAGATATACAAAATCTTTTGAAGAATATTTAAAACTTTTTGAAAGACAAGACTAAAGTACTGAAGAAATCTTCTTGTTGATGGGCTGTGAAACTCAATAAAATACAAATCTCAATTATTTCTAATATAAAAGTTTTATGCAATTTCTACCAAAATTTCATTTTACATTCTTTTATAGAAGTAATGAGTCCAAAATTTATAGAAAAGTCATTTCTGATAACTAAAATGGTCGTTAGGTATCAATATATATTACAAGCCAGCTGTAGTGATAAACACCTGTAGTCCACATACTTGAGAAGCTGAGTCAGGAGAATTTCTGACAGTTTGAGGCTAGTTTGGGCTATAAAGTAAGTTCAAGACCAACCCGAACTACATAGCAGAGCCCTGTCTTAAGAAAACAAACAAAAAAAGATTTCTTGCAAAACTATAATAGTTAAGGTGATGTGATATGGTCCGTGGGTAGACAATATAAACCAATACAATGAAATAGAGAATGTATTATTTCTAGGTGGCCTTGATATACATCAGAGACATTATCACAGGCCAGTGAAGATGATCCCCATACTGTACTGGGACTATTGATTATTTGCAGTGAAGGAACAAACATAATTGGGTTTTGTCCTCATATTGTACAAAAACAGAAAATTCCACTCTGATTAATTACTTAAAAGGGGAAGGAAAGATATACAATTCAATATAAAGGAATGTCTTTGATTTAGTATACAGAAAAATTCTTTTAAAAAGACAAAAGTAGAAAGTGTAAAGAAAAACTAATTTGTCCCAGATACAATCTGTGTAACAATTCAGATCTTACCCCACTAACACCATTTCTCAGTCAATTTCAGTAACAACCAGAGATAACTTCAGTAACTCCAGAGACAACTTCCTAGCTTTAGCTCTGTCTCTCAGCTATGCCCACAGTACTACAGGATGAGGTGCAAACCAAAATGAAACACAGATACTGAAGAGAGTATGAGAAGAGACCACAGAGCACAAGTGTGTGGAAAAGAGCAGGGAGAGTTAGAAAAGCTTTCGAAGCCCCTTTTATCTTAAGACCCCAACAAGATCATGATGGCACATGCCTGCAATTTCAGCATTCTAGGAGGCTGAGACAGGAAGAGTACAAAAATTAAACCCATCCTGGGCAATTCAGAGGTTTAGGCAGACACTGTCTCAAAGTAAAAAATAAAAGAAAGAAAGAAAGAAAGAAAAAGGCTGAGGTCATAGCTCCGTGATAAAGTCCTGAGTTCAATTCCCAGTCTCTCTCTCTTTTTCTCTCTGTCTCTGTCTGTCTGCCTGTCTGTCTGTCTGTCTGTCTGTCTCTCTCTGTCTCACACACACACACACACATTCTCATTAGGTCCTGAGGGTGGCTCACTACTGAAAGAGTCTGTTTGTGCAATGTGGCCAGTATTAAGGTAGACCAAAAGATTTCAGAGAAGCTTGTTATTCTTATTCTTTTAGAAGAGTCATACAAAAATTGCTTTCAGTTCTTAATTGGTGTGTTGATTATGTGAATAAAACTTATTGCCTGCAATTCTTTGTGTCAAAGTAGCACATTAATTTTGCTGAAAATGATGCTCGCATTTATTTATTTATTTGTTGTACTGAGAATTAAAACAAGGGCTTTTGTGTTGAACTATATCCCCAACCCTTTTTAAAAAGGTTTTCAATGTCTTGAGGCAGGATCTCTCTAAATTGCTTAGGCTGGGCTCAAGCTCACCATCTTCCTGCTTCAGCCTCCCAGAGTGCTGAAATTAAACCTAGAGCAAATTATTTTGCTTACTTCCTTGAGAGTTTATTTCAATAAACAAAGTATTCACGACTCTGTTGAGTCAACTTAAAAGACTCTGAATCTGTTTGTTCTACTTAAGAAGTTGCCTAGAGAGTTGATGAAAAGGTGTTGTTCAGAGAAAACAAACTGCAAAGGCTCTAAATTGCTGCTAATATTTATTGACAGTCTTGGTTTTTTAAGAGATTTCATCCAGATTTTGATTTCTTAGGTTACAATATGAAGAGATATCACCCAACCCCAGTATCACAAGTCAACCATTTCTGTCTGAAAGTACCTTTTGTAATCACAATCATACTTACCAACAGAAAATTATAACCCTCTTGGCACTAGATTTTATAAACTCAACTAATTTAGGGACAGCAAACATCCTACCATTGCACAGATTTATAATATAAGGAAGATGCAGTCAGGGTACAAAAGGAAAAGCATGAAGAGTTCTTGCTGTAATGATCTGATCACATTTCATTTTCTTTCCCCCCCATCAATGACAAAAATCTTACAACAGATACAATATTTACAATAAGTAACATGTACCCATAAACTCCTTTTCCCCCAGAAATAATCATCAAACGGCCTAAATGTTGTAGAGTAACATGTCATTAATAATGAAGGAGATGGACTGTCAGCAAGAGCTTATACTTACTGAAATATACATAGGGATTATTCGAGAATTGTAGTATCTAAGGAATATTCTTTTTAATTAGAGGCAAAAGATCGGTTCTTTGGTTAAAAATGTGTACCATAATACATTTGATAAAAATGTGACAGGAAAGAGACTCCACATGTTCTCTGAGAAGCCACAAGAGCCTATTTAAGAAGTATCAATATACAGTGATGTATATGTTGAATTTACGTGTATATATACATTTATGTATATTATATACAGACAGATGTGCACACATACTCATACACAGTGACACAAAAATAAACCAGATCAAATGCGGAAATTTGAGGGAAAGAAATTGATAACTCTCCATAAACAATTTGTAAAAGTAAATCACTGAACTTAATGGTTGAAGTGAAACACACAAGGGAGCAATTAGGTAAAGCAAGGCAAATAAATAAGACCAAACTTCCAGCAAATGTAATGGTTCTTCAATGCTGCTGATAAATTTCAAGAAAACTTAGCTTGACTAGTGAAATCTCAGGCAGGAGTAGTATTCTTAGCCATATCAGAATCCAGATGGAGTTAGAATTATGTTCAAAAACGAAAGCAAATGTGGTAGACATCAAACTTTGTAGTCCTTTAGGTAGACTTTAGAATGAATATTACAATTTAATATTTTTCCAAAACTTGACTAATAAAATAATAACAATGATTATTTGGTAAATAATAGAAAATAGTGTTTTAATTTTTCAAATTACACATTGAATTGTCTTCTCCAATATACATTTTATAAAAGTTGGATACCTAGGAAAAATGAAAAGTCATTAAATAATACACTTAATGTGTGACACTGATTTTTCTTTCTACGTTAAAAAGGAACAGTTTTTTAATTGCAGAAAAATTGGATGAATAGAAATAAAACCTCAACTCACTACTTTCTAGTTGGGACTATCTAAGGAAATCATAAACTGTATGGAATTTGGAATAAAAACAGGTATGCAGATTGAAAAGAAACATTGGCATTTCTCTGGAACTACATGAATAAGAGCTCAGCAAAGTGATCAAATGAAAGTTAGCATACAGAATTAATAATGTTCCATTACACTGACTAAAACGTATTGGATTAGATTTTCTTTTTTCTTTTTTTTTTTTTTTTGCAGCACTGGGGATCGAATTCACAGTCTCACGCCTGCCAGACAGACGCTTAAGCCACTGAGCCAAACTCCCAGCCCTAGTTTTTGAGGCAGGGTCGCACTATGTAGGTCAGGCCAGCCTTGTGCTCACGTTGTTGCCCAAGCTGGCCTGGAACTCACAACGCTCCGCCTACCTCAGCCTCCGGAGTGCTGGGATTAAAGGCGTGCGCCACCACGCCCAGCTTTGGGTTAGATTTTCATAAGGTCCCATTCACAAAAGCCATAAAACTTTTTGAATTGTAAATAACTAGTACCATTATGACATAATGCACAAAGGTTTAATGACAGATCTGAAGGAAAAACCTAATAAATAAAAAATAAAATATATTTATGGTTAGGCATGCTCAATGTTGCAAATACTTTAATAACCCAAATTAGTCAACAAATTAAATGAAATTCTAATCAAAATCCTCACTTGATAAATTAGCTTTAAAATTCATGTAAAGGTTTAAGAATAACCAAGGAAATACTGAAATCAAAGAAAGTAATCAAGTAATACATTCAACTAAACATCAGACAACATAGAAAGTTGTAATTAAAAAGGGGCCAAGATATGTGGTACAAAACAAGGTGGATTCATTATATGTACAGAAGTGAAGTTCTGAATCTCTCACTTCGGAAATGTGGCAAATCTAGAATATTACTCAGGAATAGGCAGTGATTTAATGTGTAACAGCTAACATTTCAAACCAATGAGGAAAGGACAATGAACCGTTTAAATGTTTTGGGGAAATTACAATGTGCAGAACTGGATTCCTACCTCAAAACTTTAAATGAGATAACATTTTAACTGAAATAGAACGCTAAATAAAAACATTAAAGTATTAGAAGTCGATGTGGTAGAGTGTATTTATGGTTCTGAGGACACATTACATTCATGTGGTTTTTTTTTTTTTGAAAAAGAGTAGAACAATATTTCATAGCATAATAATAGGAGAATAACAATAGTTAATACAATACGAATTGTTGTTTTTAAAGTAGTTACTCAGAGTACAAGTTATGAGCCTAAAAATTCTCCAACCAATATTAGCACAAAACTTCCTTTTAAATGAAGTAAGAGACACCAGCGGTATGATTAACTTGCATTTTTTTTTCCTTTTCTCTTCCTTCCTCTTCCTTTTCCTTCATTCTAGTTCCATTTTCCTTTTGAACAATTTCTTCCTATTTCACAATAACTATTGTACATTTTAGACCTAATTTACTCTTTTAGTTTTGCATACCAGGGAGACAATAAAATGTTTACATATGAGTCTGATTTATTTCACATATGAGTATGTTCTCAATTTGCATTCACTTACCTATAAAAGTCTCAAGTTTATCTTTATGATTGAGAAGTACCCCATTGTATAAAAAAATATCTTTTTTATCTATTCCTTGGTTGATGGGCATTTGGGTTGTTTCCAAGATTTAGCTATTACAAATTGTGCTGCTATAAACATGGGTTCACATATATTGCTGTGGTATGATGTTTTTAATTCTTCCAGGAAGATACCCAGCAAGGGAATAGTTGGGTAAAACAGGACCTCTAATTCTAGGGTATTTTTCTTTTTTTAAAAGAAGTCTCCATACTAATTTCCACAGTGGCTGTACCAGTCTGCACTCCCACTGACTGTGGAGAAGGGTTCATTTTTCCTCACAGACTGCCAGCATTTGTTATTGGTTGATTTCTTGATGGTAGCCATTCTTTTTGGAGTGAGATGGAATCTCAGTGTTGTTTTAATTTGCATCTCTCAAATGACCAATGATGTTGATTATTTTTTCATATATTTACTTGCCATTTGTATTCCTTCATCTGAGAAGTACGTGTTCATCTTACATGTCCATTTTTGGGTTGGGTCTTTGAATTTGGGGGTCCTGATGTTTTTCAATTCTCTATTTGTTCTAGATATGAGTCCTTTATCTGAGGGACAATTGGCTAAAGTTGTTTCCCATTCTGTGGGCTTTCTTTTCACTTTATTGGTGATTTCTTTTGAAGTGCAAAAGCTTTTTAATAAAATGAGATCCTAGTTGTTGATTCTTTGAAGTATTTCCCATTCATTCTGTGCTTTTTTCATAAATTCTCTGCCTACGCCTCTATCTTCAAGATTTCCACCTACTTTCTCTTCCTGTAGATTTAGTGTTTCTGTTTTAACATTTAGGTTTTTGATCCATTTGATTTTAGTTCATTGCATGGTGATAGACATGAGTCTGATTTTAGTCTTCAGCATGTGGAAAGCCTGTTTTGCCAGTACTGTTTATTAGAGAGGCTGTCTTTCTCCAGTGAACATGCTTGGTGTCTTTGTCAAAGACAAGGTGACTGAGTGTGTCTGGAGTTATGTCTGCATCTTCTAATCTGTTCCACTGATCCTCTGGGTTTTTTGGGGGGAGGGGTGTTTTTGTTGTTGTTGTCATTGTTTTTGCCATTTCTTAGTTTTTTGTGATTTTTGCAACAGTGGCTTTGAAGTATAATTTCAAGTCAGGGATTGTGATACTCCACCTTACATTTGTTGCCCAAGATTTCTTTTGCTATTTTAGGTCTTTTCTGGTTCCAGATGAATTTTAAGAAGGCTTTCTCTAGTTCTGTGAGACATACTATCGGTATTCTGATTGGAATTGAATTGAATCTGAATAATGATTTTTGGGCTCTTGCCATTTTTACTGTTGATTCTTCCTATCCATGATGAGCAAGGAATATCTTTCCATTTTTGGATAGCCTCTTATATTTTTGGTTTGAGGATAGATTATATTTTTGGTTTTGAGGGTAAGGATGGCTTTAATTAGCAAAATACAGGAAACAAATACCATAAAGAAAAAGGTTAAGAGTATAAATTGAATTTAAAAGTAAAGGGAAAAAAATCACTACTTTGGGAGCTAATAACTGCAATATGGGTATAGTGATCATCAATTGCCATCCAGTAAAATGTGAGAGAATTATGTATTTTCTGTGTGTATACCCTTCAAAATCAGACCTTCCCCCACCCTCAGATGAGTTCTCTGGCTATGTCACTAAATTGTCCCAGGCTGGGCTCAAACTTGTTATCTTCCTGCCTTAGCCCCTCAGGGTTCTGGGATTACAGGTGTGGATGCCAGGTCCAGTTCACAGTGCAAATTTTAAGTCTAGGTCATAAAAAGTAATACAGTTTTTGTCTGACACTATTAGGAAATGTGCTTTTGAAATCCTGTCTCCATTTTATAAGGAAGCCCGGAGTATATAACAAGGCCACTTCTATCTGTTCTAGTCCAATCTCCCAGCTTTTATGAAGTTTTAATTTAATCCTCTATTGCTCCATACTACATTATCTCAAAATTTAATGACTTAGTATAATAACTATTATTTCATCTTGACTCAGTAAGGTATTTCTCAGTCTTTCATGCATTTGGAGTAGACACTGCCTAGATTGAAGTAATCTCAAAGGCTTACTTGTTTATATGCTTGGCACCAAATAATGGCTATTGGCTATGATCTCATCTGTGGCTGTCACTGGAACACATGGCTTCTTCATGGTGGGTGGGCTCCATGAGTGTGCATGCTGCAAACAATGTAGGCATAAACTATGTTGCTGTATACAACCTAATCTTGGAACTTACATAGATCTATTTCTGTCATAATTCATGATCAAGAAGAAGGGATATAGATCGCAACTGTTAGAGAGGAAATCGTAAAATAACAGTGTAAGAACATGTGAGATAGGAGATGTTATTTGAGCAATCTTTGGGAAATATAACCTGCCATAGTATACAACAGTGCTGTTATCTGCATTTTCCAAATGAGAAACTGGGAGGTAAAAAATGGTAAGTGATACAGTTTTGTTTTCCTTGTTTCTGAAGGCTGGGAATTCCCAGATCTGGTGAGTTCCTTTAACAGCAGCATCCCATGGAGAAAGGCAGAAGTGAAAAATAATGGATAAATGGGAGAGAGAGAGAGAGAGAGAGAGAGAGAGAGAGGTTTCAAACTCATCCGTTTATCAAGATTCCACTCCTGCAATAACATCACCTTGTGATGGCTCTTCTCTCATGATCTAATCATCTCTCTGCATATCATTGCTGAACACTGTTGTATTGGGGTTTAAGTTCCCAATGGTTTCAGTGTGGTTCCCATGAATTCTGGGTACCGCACTGAAACCATAGTGCAGAAGAATAAGTTCTCTTAGTTCTGTTACTTGTATTTTTCCAGTAACAAACCTATTTCAAAAATTTGAATCTCAGTTGGTGCACTATAACCTGCACTATCATAACTTCAAACATGCTTTTAGTGATAATTTACCCAAACAGCAGGCACACAATTCTGAGTATCTGCAATCTTAGTAATGCAATACTAAGTAAGTTTAGTGTAAAAAGTATCACTAACAAGGAATATGAACTCTAGTGAAAAAAGAAAAGAACTGGCTCACTAAAAATATTTCCATGGGATTTGCACTGATATAAACCATGGATTGAGTCTGACTTCTGGACTACCAGATTCAGTAATAATATTCTTGTCTTTCTCGCTGAACTGAGAGTTTAAAATCTGAAGATGACTTCCTCATCTCTATGCCAGTGAAGTGGAAAGTGGGCTATTTTAGAGAGACTTGTCTCTTTCTCTGTGAACTACATTGAACAACAATATAGATCTTATTCTCCAACTATTTTTTTGAATTGTTTGTCTGAAATAACCAAAACTAGTTCAAGGATTTTTTTGATAAACCATGATAATTAACATGATAAAGTGAAAATAGTACTTGTTTGTAGATTCTGACTTGCCAACAATGGCATAGCCAGAGTTTGTGCTTCTCAGGTTGTACCTTCGATTTGCTGCCCTCCAACATACCTGAATACATTAACCTATACAAATAGAAGGTCAAAATGACATACAGAGAAAAGCATTCATATTTTCATGCACTCATATCTTTACTATATTAAAATGGAGTAAATTGTTATAACTTTCCTTTGACCAATAATGCTACCAAAAACAAAAACAAAAATGTGCTGCCTCATGTGGATTTCTCCCTCCACTCTCTCTCACCCCCTTGGTTACAACATTGCTTGCCAATTCTGATATTACCCTATCAGAGACTCCCTATGTAGCTTGAATACATGGCATGTGCCATTTTCCAACTCCACTGAGGGAACGTATTCAAATAATTTTTTGAAAATTATTCTTAATCTGCCTTATTGAGGGAAAATTAAAATTACCAATTTGAAATGTACAAATCTATGTGTTTTACAAGTATTTATAGTTGTTTAACAATCATCACAGTCAAGACATAGATGAGATTTTAAAGATAAAAGATTCTCTTGTGCCCATTTGTAGTCCACTCCCAGCCCTTACTAGCCTCCTTTCACCTCTACAGTTTCACATCCTCTACAACTTTACAGGAATCAAACCAATTAGTATCTTGTCTTATATGTCTGCTTTCTTTCACTTAAATAATTATTTTGAGATTCTAATTCAGATTCGTTTTTAATGCTGTTCCCATAACCATAACGTTCTGGTCTGACCAACAGGTCACTTGTGTGTAGCTCTTTATGCTAAAGGTGTTTATTCCATCTCTAAAAGTTCCCAAAGTTTTAACAGTTCTAACTGTGCTGAAAAGTCTAAGTCCAAAGTCTCCTCTGAGACTCAAGGCAAATTCTTAGCTATGAACCCCTATAAAAACTTGAAAGAAAGTTAAACCCTTTCAACATACAATGACATAGGGCAAACATTCCCATTTCAAAAGGGAGAAATAGAGATATAGAAACCCATGAGACTAAAGGGAGACCAAACCAAACAGGGCAAACATCATGTCTTGTAGTTAAGTGTTCCTGAGGCTCAGGAGATTTCAAAAAGGACTCCATTGGCAGTTGGGATTGAGACCATGTGTGTTATGCTCTGATAAAAAAAAATTCTCTATATTGTCTAGGCATGTATCACATACTTAAGCTATGCAGGAAGTCTCTGGTAGGGTAGTAACAGAATTAGCAAGCAGTGTTATAGCTGAGCGAGTGGCAGTGGAGGGGGCAATCCATTCCAGGCAGCACAGTTCTTTGGCAGCATTATTGGCCAAAGGAAAATAATATTGTAACAATTTACTTCATCTTAACACAGCAGAGATTTGAGTACATTAAAATTTTTTTCTACATGGCATTTTAATATTTAATTTTCCATTTAAATAGGTTAACATATTCAGATATGTTGGAGGGAGACAAATTTAAGGACTGCCCTGAGCAACACAAACTCTGGCTATGCCACTGTTGGCAAGAGTCTAAATTTTCAAACAAGTACTATTTTCACTTTATCATGTTAATTATACTTATTTAAGGAAGCAAATCTGCATTTTTATCTGCATACTAGTCTTTTGAATTTTGACTGGAATTCCTATAAGCTTGGCTTATATAATTTTAGGGTTTCTCTGGTCAGTGTTTCCAAACCTTTTAAACTCCTTCTGAAAAACAGTTGCAAAGGCTTCTAAACCTAAGTCACAGAAATGCGCTTGCTCCTGTTACCAAAATCTTCCTTAGTCACTCTTCTTAGCACTGGGGCAAACATCCAACAACCACAATTCAGAGGACTAAAGGTTCATTGTGGCTCATGGTTAGAGTCCATAGTCTGCCACCTCTAGGTTAGAAACAGTATGACAGAGATACATAATGGAGGAAAGTTGCTCACATTACTATGGTGGGTAAGAGGCAGACCATGTGTGCATGAGGGAGAGAAAGAGAGAGAGAGGGAGAGAGGGTGAGAGAAACCAGGAAATACACCATGTCATGTCATACCCCACAGTGATCCACCACTTCCCACCAGAACCAACCTCCTGCCAGCAAATCAGCTATATCACTCTCATTATTCAATCATCTCCCAAAAGCCCTGGCTACGAGTGCACGAGGCCTTTGTGGGGTCATTCTCTATGTAAACCACAACACCTGTAAAGGTTTCCTTTGAACCTATTGAATATATAGGAGAGAACTGATTTCCTAACAATATTGAATCTTCTGTGTTATAAGTATGCCATCTCTTCATTTAGTTAGTTCTTCAATTCTCTCAGTAATACTTTGTAGTATTTAGTGTGCAGATAGTGTATGTTTTTGAAATCATGAATTCTAAGTTACTTCATTTTTCTCTTACTGTAGTTCAATTTTATGGTATGTAGAAGTCACATGTGATTTTTATATACTGAACTTATAGACTATGACCTTGATGAACTGCCTAATTAGCTTTTAAAAATAGACTTCATATGCTCTTCTTTCAACAGACAATTATGTAAATTCAAAGATTCAGTCTTTGTTGTTCTGTCTAATGTGTGTACATTTTATTTTTCATGCTTTTATCAACTTGATTAGTGCCTCCAGTTATAGGTGTGAGATACTGATCAATCATTTTCCCCATGAGCATAGCCAAATGACTCAGGTCATTCTCTCCCCATTTGTACTGCAGTGCCATCTTTTGCACCAAAGATTGCTTGTTATGTAGATCTACTGTTGACCTTCTGTTTTATTCAGCCCATGCAGTAGTGTCACACTGCTTTATAATCAGTTTTGATGTCCAATGTAAGTCCTCTCCATTCTACAAGTTCTCACTGGCATTCTTCATTCTTTGCATTTGGATGTAAATTTTAAATCTGTTGTACACCTTGTCCTCATCCACACATACAATCTGTTGGGATTTTGGTGAAATTTGTGTTGATTCTTTAGGCCAGTATTGGATAAATTGGAATTCTAAGTTTTAATATCTCATGATTTAAAAACATAGAAATGCATTCTCTCTTAGATTTGGAAATCAGGAAGTGAGAAATTGAGGTGTTGATGAGGTGATAGTCCCTCCAATGGCTGTTTGGGATCATCTTGCCTTGACTCTTCTAGTTTCTGGAAGTTCCTGACAGTCTTCGGCCTGTGGCAGTTGAGTGTCCATAGCTCCTTTTTATTAAGATATATCATTACAGTATTTCATCTTGAGATATACAAATAATTACATTTTCAAAGTCATGTTTTCCAAATAGGACACATTTTTGGCTTTCTGGTAGACACGACTTTTGGGAGGTTACTGTTAAACTTATTATATCATTCTTTTCCTTAATCATTCTTTAGTTTATTTCAATAATGGTTTATGATTATTAGTTTAAATTGTAGATAAATGAGATGTATTCTTTGCTATTTGACATTTTGTAATACTATCTTAAGTATTTTATTTCTAAATTTTTTGTTTCTTATTTGTTGCTGATATATGGAAACATGTCATATATTACTTCTGATAGTTTGGCATTAGAAAATTTTGAATTCTTTATGTGCATCAGCATTTCACCCATGAAAAATAAGAACTGAATTTGTCTGAAATCTTTATACATTTTATTCCATTTTATGATTTTCATTGCACTGACAAGACCTCCATAATGTTGAATAGAAATTGTATTTGCCATTTTGTTTCTGATTTTGAGAAAAAAAT
Organism: Dasyprocta punctata; assembly: GCA_004363535.1. Classification (NCBI taxonomy): domain Eukaryota; kingdom Metazoa; phylum Chordata; class Mammalia; order Rodentia; family Dasyproctidae; genus Dasyprocta; species Dasyprocta punctata. The sequence continues at coordinate 17,510 of RJWM01014077.1, read as the reverse complement.
TGTTAAATATTTTACAATTAAAAATAATGGCTGTTCATGTAGGCTTTACAAATTCTAATTAGAAAATTAATGAAGTTCCTTTCTGTCTATGTTTGGTAGAAGTTTATATTTTGAGTGAGCAGTGAATTTTATCATAATGTTTTTCTACATCATGATGATCAAATGACTTTTCCTTTCCTCTGTTAATGTGCTAAATTACATTAGTTGGTTAAAGAGGTTAACATATACTTGCACGTTTGGAGAAAAATCCTCATCTGGTCTGATGTGCGTGAGTGTATGTGTGTGCATGTGTGTGTGTGTGTGTGCATGCATATGTGTCTGTTTTGCTGTTTGTTTTATTTTTGAGTTTGTTTTTGCTGTGCTGGAGATTAAAACCAGGATCATGCAAATTTTGTACCACTTAGCTATATCCAAGGGATCATATATATTTGAATATATTGTATACCCTTAACATAATTTTGTTGTGAATTTTTGCATCTATGCTTTTAAAATAAATGAGTACTTAAGAAGAATATGTTAAGAAGTCATATTTTTCAAAATTAAGAAGTTCCATTTTTCAAAAGACATAAAAAGAGTGATGAAGAAAAGGCACAGAATGAGAGATAACATTTTCAACATATATAGCTGATAAGGAATTTATGTGCTGAATACAGAAGTTTTGAAAATAAAATTAAATATAATTAAATTATTTTAAAACAAAGTTAAATTTTAAAACAAAATTAAATTTTAAAACAAAATTAAATATAATAGTGAGGGGAGAATAGTGAACAGGAATAGCACAATACAAATAATTTAAATGGCCATTAAACATATAAGAAAGTATCAAAACATATAAACTTTCTGGAAAAGAGTAATTTGACATTAAAATATGATATCAATTACCAGTGCACATATCCCCCCTAGTTTGAACAAAAAAGAAATCTCTGGAAATGCCAGTATTTCTAAAGAAACTGAGTAACAGGAATTCTCATTCACAGTGAATCTATAAATTGGCAAGACTGTTCTGAAAAACCCAACAACACCATCTATTAAATTCAAACATGTACATAATCCACAACTCAGAAATTCTACTCCTAGCTATATACTCTAGAAAAATGAGGTCATCTGTCAGAAAATGTGTAGAAATATTTATATCATCATTGACTTGTGATAGCAACAACCTGGAAATAGCCCAAATATCCATCGGTAGTAAGTGGATAAATAAACCTGCAGTGACATTTCAAACAAATGAATGTTATAAAGCAATAGAAATGAATAAAGTAGATAATGCATGATAATGGGGATAGAATTAACCAATATTATGTTAAGTGAAAGAAGAAGTGTTAAAAAGAACAGATAATATACACACAGTAGTCATGCTTCAAGGGTGCTGTCAGTGCTTACTTTCAAGCTTGTTTAATCATCATATGAATCACTTCATAATTATCCATTATATTGTATATTTGAATATAAATTTCTGTAAATATGCTGTTCCAAACATTACAAAAGAAAATTATTTACATTATATATCTTTAGAAAAGCAGATAATAAAAATACCAATGTTAAACTTTAAGGTACAATAAAATATTAAATGTCAAGATTTTAACAAGCATAATTCTGTCTGAGAATCTAAGTTTTCAGCTATTTGTAATAATCTTCAACGACGTTTTGAGCCGTGAATGTCTTGATCATGATTAAGTGAAAGATAAAGCAAATGCAAAATACTATAAGATTTTTTTTAAAGATTTACAAATTTAAAATATAAAACCAATAGACTTGGTGAAACTCCAGACATATAAATAATGGTTTGGTATATATTTGTCAATTCTTAATTACAATTGACGTAACTCATCTATTAGGATAGGAATACTCATCAATCAGGTAAACAAGGACAAATTAACCATTTTTGAAGGGATAAGTTGTATATTTCAATTTAAAAAATGAAGCAGATTAATTTTGTTAACATATGATGCCATTATATAGTATTAAACATACATTCTAAAGTTTTGTATGTGTGTTTTGTTGAGATACGGTGATTGGGGAGCTAAGTAAATAAAGTCTTCATAGGATTATTTAGCCAAAAGCAAATTTTTTTCTTCTCAGAACTGACTGAAATGATTAGCTATCCCCATGCACTGAAATTTGTTTCATAGTTTGCTTGTGTGTTTTCAGAAAGATGATGAATACAGCAGAAAGACCATGAACTTGAAAATCATGTAGACTTGTGACTCTGGGCAAGTTATTTCATATTTTCTGAGCCTCTGTTTCCTGATTTATAAAAAGGGAGATAACAGTCAGGATCTGTCAGGTTTGCTGTGTTATTCACATTGAGAAAGTTAAATAAATCTTAGAGAAGACTCACTTTCCAGATAGGGTCTTTTCCAATCCTATGACTCCATGTCAAGTTTAAATGTAAAATCTTCCATTTGGAATCTAATATCCTATTATGTAAAAAATACTGCACTCAACCCTATACCAGAGATGTGAGAATTAAGGAGTACTATTCTAAAAATTCATGTTATAGTCAGGTATTTTTATAATTACCTATATGTATGAAAAACTTCAGTTTGAGCTGAGTTCAGTTACCTAAATTAATTACTTCTTTTCTTGAGCTGTTTGGAAAAATGAAATATTTTAACTTTAACATGAGGTTAAACATATTTGCCATGCTTCTTGCACAAGATTCTTATAAAAGTCTAATGAGAAAAAAGTGAAAACAGCACTTGATTAGAAAGCTAAGAATCTTCAATTTAATGAAAAGAATAAAATAGGTATTTGATAATATTGTGCAAGAGGAAAAATTATACATTTTATATATTTAATACTTATTGAATGCATACCTTTCAGAAAAGTCTTTTCTGAAACACAAAAAATATAACCAAAATAGTGTTTCAAACACCATTCTGTTGCTTAGAAGTTGAATTGCAGTCATCAGTTTGTCCCGGAGGTCTTTATTCTCCCCCAAGTCAAAAGGGCACTCTTTAGAGGATAACAGCAAACCTTCCAGATTCAGAGCAGAAAACCAAACTCTGACTTGGGCAATTCTCAAAGTCTCTCTGAACTTTTCTATTTCATTTACAAAACAAAAGAGCTAGAATACAAGGTCTCCCAAATTCTCTCCAGCTTAAACTTTCTGTGATTTTACTTGAGGAAGAATTTTAATATTTGGAAAACGACAAATGTGTAATACTAGCATAATAAAGTCTCTTTGTGAAGCAAAAGGTAGGATAAAATCAATGAGTGAAACAGAACCTGAAATATTAGATTGCTTTAATAAGAATCAGCAATTTTGATGGTTGCAAATCCATAAAACATCTGTGCTATGGAATTTGTGTGAAAGCATTTTGGAAACCATAAGATGCAATACAAGTGTGAGGTATTATTAACATCACTATATTTTTTATTTGAGTAGATAGGCTTGGCACAAGTAACCCATACATTTCAGCTGTGCCCAGTCACCCTCTGTGGGCATGGTAGACAGTGAAGAATAGAGAAGGGGAAGTTGATTTGTTTTTCTAGTTTTTTCTTTTTTCCTGAGTCTGTTTTGTTTTTTTCAAGCATTAAGAACATTACTGTTATTTCTTAGTAGATAGGGGTGTGTGTGTGTGTGTGTTTAGGTTAAGGATATAGTCATTTTAAATTCTCATTTCTTTTTTTTTTTTTTTTTTTTTTTTTTTTTTGCGGCACCGGGGATTGAACTCACAACCTCACGCCTGCCAGGGCAGGCGCTTAAGCCACTGAGCCAAACTCCCAGCCCTGGTTTTTTGAGGCAGGGTCGCACTGTGTAGCTCAGGCCAGCCTTGCGCTCGCGCTCGCGTTGTAGCCCAAGCCGGCCTCGAATTCACAACGCTCCGCCTACCTCAGCCTCCAGAGTGCTGGGATTAAGGGCGTGTGCCATCACGCCCGGCTATAAATTCTCATTTCTTGACTTGAGACATTTTTAGACAAAGCTGGTGGTATGGTATATATTTTACGATTGCAGTCAATATTTTCCATATGGTAACTTATTTCTGTTCTAAAATAAGCTTTTATTTGTATGAAATCTTTCTAGCTGGTAAATGCTTTAAAATAAGAATTGCTAATTATGAATCACTACAGTGATGTTAGATTGTGTATAACTGCTATCTGCATTTGACCTCTAGAGAAGCCGAGGGGTTGACACAAAGGTAGAGCAAGAGCTAGACCTCCTAAGCTGTCTGTAGAATGCCAACTCTCTGAAAAAGGCTAACAGTAGAATGATAATTTGGCGAATGCCTGAAGATTAATAAACTTCTCTATTAAAGGTACCCAGAAATCCTGGGCACATGAATTTGTGCTGTTTTGATATCATATGAACTGGCTTAATGACTTATTAGAAGTTGCTTGTTAAACTGAATGTTAATTTTCAAGAACTTTCTGGGAAATCCTAATGACCCAGTTGTGAACTAGATTATTAAGGAAAACTGGATCTAGCCCTTTTCATCAGCTCTTATCTCTCTCAAGAAAGAATAATTAGATAAAATGTACATGTGGGTCAGGGAATTGGAATGGGCAGGAATTGGAGATAATTTTTTCCTTTACTGTTTTTCCTTCCTAATTTGTAGTGTTGGCTAAGTTACCACTCAAACTCCCTCATGGTAAAGGAAAGATAATGTCAACGTTAAAACTTACAGAGTAAATACATAACATATTGATTTCCCTCAACATTTCCTAAATTAACTGCTCATCTCAGCTTGGGGTAAAGGACTTGTAGCTTCAAATACAAGTCTTTCTTGAACTCAACTTGACTATTCCACATGCATTCTCTGATAATCATAAAAGGAAATCAACCAGTGCCACTGGAATGCATATGACATCAGCTGCTAGATGATTAAACAGTAATGTTGAACACTTATGTGGCTTGGAGAATTTTTAATGGCATTACACAGCAAGTGTCCTAGTATTACTCAAAGAGGAAAAGGAAGATTAAATTGCTGAGTAGGGGAGTGAGAGCTGTCTTCACTGTGAACTAAAACCCAAAAAAATCTCTTTCTCTTTTAAGAACTTCAGTCCTTTTCAAAAGCATAAAAGAGGAGAAAATTTAATAACCAGTTACATGATGGGCAGTGAACTGTAGCACTGAACATTACATAGAAGTTTCTTGGGCAAATAAAACAAATCAAAAAATATGAGTGATCAGAGGTTTGAAACAATCCAACACAGGCTTTGTGGGAGACAAGAAGCAAAACAGAACAGACTACCAGTTGTAATATTAATATAGTTTATTGTGTGTAATGTTACAGGCTCAGAAGGGTAAAAATTTTTAACTGAGGCTATTTTTAAAGACAGAACTGCTATTGTTAAAAAATCACGACAACTCAGTTTGGGTACAGAAGGTAAGATTGTGGAAACAGTTGTAAGAAGGTAAGTAAACATGAAGTCAAAATACCCTGCACAAGAAATTTTAGGACTTTGTGATACTTGGAGTGGTAAGTCAGTAAAAAAAAGGATTTTACAGAGAAGACAGAAGGCTAAACCACATAGCAGGAAACCATCGTGAAGAGTCCAGTGAGAATTCCTGCAGAGAAAATGCCCAAGACTTTTCAAGAGCAGAGGTGTACAAACCAATTTTAATGATTTATCTAAAATTCTCCAGGCTGTTACACTGAACATGTCATGCAGTCCACTAAATACACTTCTTTGCACAGGATGGGTGTGGGAAGTAAAGGAGCAGAGGTAGAAAGTAGTGCTTAGCTGGCCATATAACTCAGCAGCACACGTGCCTGCCTGGCAAGTGTGAGGTCCTGGATTTGTCCCCAGTACAAAAAAAAAAAAAGTAGTGCTCAACCTGAAAAAAACTGGGAGGAGAAACTCAGAACCAGAGGTGACATGAAGAAATGTAAATACATTCACCTAGCCTTTTTTTCACCCTGGAGAATCTCTAAGGCCCCCATGACAGCTTTCTACCTCCAGCATCCACCCTCTTCCCTTCACAACAAGTATGGAGAAAATAACAACTTGGAACAGCACTCAAACAATGGTAAGGTAGACATAGGTGGATACATGCCCCAAACTTTCTGTTCTTAGATTTGAGAATTTTGAACAGGGTTTCACAAGGATTCTAAAGAGTGCACACTGGTAACATACTCATTAACATACTCTGCTTTTTGACTCCAAACTTGTATTTCTTACTATGTTATCTCTTACAAATTACTTGCCCCCATGTTCTTTTTAAAAATGTTTTATTAGTATATCGTTGCAGTACATAGTGATCACATTATTGGTGGAGAGTTAGTACATATAAATAGCACATCTTCTTGAGAAATTTTTGAAGTTGGCTTGGTGGCTGTGAATTCCTTAAGGTATTCTTTGTCATGTAATTGAACCCTTTTTCTATTCATTTTGAAAAATAGTTCTGCAGGATACATCAGTCTGGGTTGGAAGTTACTTTCTTTTAGGTCTTAAAATACTTCACTCCAAGGTCTCTGACCTTTAAATTTTGTGTTAAGAAATCTGCTATGATTCAAATGCATTTACATTTGTGAGTGACTTGTTTTTTAACAGCCTTTAAGATTCTGTCCTTGAGTTGGGCTTCTTGGATTTTTATTATGATGTGTTGTGAAGTTTTTCTGATTGTGACTCTATGGGGTTCTATATGTGTTACTTATCTGTATACTAATTTCTTTCCACAATATTTGGAAAAATTTCTGCTATTATTTCTGTAAATAGGTTTTTTAGGCCATTTTGGCTGTCTTCTGATTTTTCACTAATTACTATTAATCATAGATTAGTCTTCTTTACTTCATATAGCAGCTGTTTGATCCATTTTCTTTTTGTCATTTTTAAGAAATCTCTGGGTATCTGGTCACCTTCATCAGTCTTATCTTCTAGTTATGACACTCTTTCCTTGTATCAGTCACTTCTCCCCACACTTTCAATAAAATTTTTTATCTCTTGGATTTCTGTTGCATACTTTCTTATGAACTCTAATACTTTGCTAAACTGTTCATTCATGTTTTGTATCATTTTGTTTATCTCAGCTAATTTTTATTAGCACTTTCTCTGAATCCACTGTAGTTTTATTATGACCATTATGTGTTTAGTTGTAACATTTTTGAACTCCCAAAACACCTTATTGGTCTGTTTATGTCTACTCTTTTAGCATTTCATATAATTCAGTTTTTTGACTTTTATCCCCACTCATGCCCGATGTAGCAGATTTGAAGGAGTTTAAAGTTTTTGGAGTCATTTTTTTTTGCCTTATCTTTTCATGTTTCTGTTTCTATTCTTATGCTGATGTTTGCAGGTCTATTTTAGTGGAAAGATTTTGTGACAAGTGTTGATTTAGTGTTTGTTTGTCACTGATACACTCTGGCCATGGCTACCTACATAGGTTTTTAAGTCTGTCACAAGTTACGACTGCCTTCATTAATTTGGGAGAAGAGGGTCCAGTGTAATTGGTCCAGCACCCAGTTCTCTGAAAATGAACTGCACTATTATGGATGGCACAAGGACAAACCAGATATTGGCACCCAGTAAAATTAATCAGTAGCAACAGTCGTGTCACCCTGGCAATAGCAACAAAAATGCAGTCAAAGACAGACTGGATATTAACCTACAATAAGAACCAATAAAACTATTATTACACCACCCTTAATAATAACAAAGAGTTCTATAGTTGTAATTTAGACAAAAAGACAACTTTCAATAGATATTTGGCATGGAACAAATATCTATTAAATGCAACAATTATACCACCATTAACAATAGAAAATAATTCAATAATAATATCACAGATTTAACTAAATTTCTAAAGATTAATAAAACAATAGTAACACTAGTAAAGATGGAACAGGTGGAGACTGAGAGAATTAAATAAGTATAGTTTGAAAAATAAAGAAAAAATGAGAAAAAATAGTGTGACAAAAATCCTATTTAGGAGTAGAAAATTATAGGATTTGATAAATTAATGGTAGGCAAGAATAAACAAAAATAAAAACATAGAGTCCAAAAGAAAGAAAAAGAAAGAAAAGAAAAAAAGGAAAACTAGAAAAAATAAAAACCCAAAGCTCTCAGAAATCAATGAAGAAAATAAAAGAAAAGAGAGAAAGAGAGAGAGAGAGAGAGAGAGAGAGAGAGAGAGAGAGAGAGAAGATAATAATTCCTCTATGTTTGTGAATACGTGGTTTGTTCCCAAGATCTGCAGTATTGGAATCTACCAGATAGGGGGGTTGGGATAGTGAGTTGCTGCTAAGATCTAGTTTGTTTCTACACTCACATTTTTTGTGTGTGAATGGTGGATCCTGCCTTTCCTTCTCCACTGTGAGTAGCCATCAATGATTTCTGCTCTAGGGCTTCTGTCACTTTAGCGGCTCCAGTCTCCATGTACCTCTGCATGACCAAGTCATGGCTTTCTTTGCCTATCTTTTCAGCCTGTGGATCTGTGCCTGCCCCCATGTCCCTCTGTCCAAACACCTCTGGTTGTGGCAACTACCAAGGCTGAGCCATACCCCTGTTCACATTGTTAAATGGGAAAAGCAAATAAAACTGAATTTTGTGCTGGGTGTAGCCAGCAGACCCCTGGACTTAATGTCAGCACTTTGAAGTCAATTTCATTCTGAAAGCCACACATGACCAGGTAGGCTTGACATCCCATAACAGAGGGCAGGGTCCTTGTGTCCTTCCCAGCCTGAGCATAAGTTTCTCAGGAGGGATCTATATCTAGTCTGTGGCCTCTCTGCAAGGCTCTTTTGGCTGTTTCCCGGTCACTACGATGAGGTGACACCAGAAACCCTGAAGTGTAGTTATATTGTGACTCTGTCTTGTAACCCCTTCCCAAAATGGCTCCTGATTAAACCCCACATCCACATTCTTAATTTAGAATCTGCTTTGGGGGAAAAGCACTATTCCTAGTTTCACTATTCTAATCACAGAGGAAAGGAGTTTTAGTTTCTTGTCACACAAAAAAAAAGAAAAAGAAAATCCTTTGCTCAGGCAAGTATTCATATGTATATATATTGTTACAGAGAGTTAAGTTAGGTAAACAATTTTAAGCAGTCAGATAGGGCTAGACCCTCAAAAGAACCAGTACATAAGACAGTATAGCTTGCAACTGTGGGGGAGACAGACACCTCTACTGAGGGCCAGACCTCAAGACAAAAGATGAAACAAATGCACGCACATACTTTCCCTGAAGATAAACAACAGTGACTGATAATCTAAATAGGTATTGATAATTTTGAGAAAGTTAGGAAAAGCCACTGACCCAACCCCTTACAGGAAAAATTCCTCTTCTGTTTCATGCCAGCTTGCTATAGGACTAGCTTCCCCATTTAATCCTGATTTAATCAATATTACTTGAGCAATTTTTCTCATAATCTTATTGGTTGACCATAGTTTTGTCCCACCTCATGCCTATCTTGTGACTTCCCATTTTTCTCTATCTTGGACCCATCTCACCTTGTGGTTTTGTTTTATAAAAATCCCTAGAAAAGGCAGGGTCCTTGGCAACCCAACTTCCATCTCTCAGACAGAAGCTTTCTTTCCCCAATAAATATATTCTGCTCCTAACTTCCATTGTTCTTAAAATTCATTCTTTAATTTTAGAGAACATGAACTCATATGGGACATCTAGCAGGTTGAGAGTTTTTTCCACCCTGTATCAATATGTACATTTCTCGGTGGTCCAATCATAGACAACAGTCAAGAGAACTAAGTCACTTTTACAAAAATGAGAATAAATTTTAAAGGAGAATAGATTTTACATCTTTAATTACATTTAAAAATCATGCATAATAACTACTACTTAATCTTCACTGTGCTTTCAAACACTGCTCAAGTGTTCACCACTCACCAATGTCATCATTGCCTCCATGATTTTGTTACACATATGGCAAGTGCATAACACATAAGACTTTCTAGTCAATTAGTTATCATATCTGAAGTAATCATTAAAATTATTTATTGTGTAAAACTGAAACCTTACATAAAATTGCCTCAAAACCCCTAAATTTAACAAACTTTGATTTTAATTGTGCTATATTTTAAGTTATTTTAACATTCAAAATATTCTGTTTACCATGGTGACTACCCATGCCAAACAAACAAAATTAAGTTCTTTGTAGCCTACTTTTCCTTCTGATGGAAATTAGGTTTACCGTAACACATGGATGTTAGATTTACTATTGCATTTAATATTTTTGTTATAATTTAAGGGACAGGTCTCTTGTGATACTAATTTGATCTTATCACTTTTGCATAAAGTTGAACATAATCTTTCTAAAGTTCTTTTTTATTCTAGTTAATATGTTATAATGACATAAATATGGCCATATACAGAGATATAAATATGCAAACACATTGTTTTATATACCATAGGAATTTAAAATGGAATAGCTATCAGTTTAACCAGTAATCCAAGGGTGATAACTAGTAAAGAATCATTTATTATTAAATTGTATACACACTCAATTCAATTTACATTAAATACAATTTAATACAGTGAATTACCATGAGAGCTACTTGTTTTTTAACCTCATAATGGGTCAGCTTATTTTAAAAAGGGATGTACAAAATTGGATATGTTGTCATGGTTTCTTGGCTTTGAGAACTTGTAAAATGTCTTTATATTTTTACATGATGTATCTTAAAATTCTGAGCTTAAATGAGATGATAGCTGCAATCAGAAATAAATATCAAGACCTCATTTTAATGACTTACCTATATCAGGGAAAACATTTCAAACCATGTATTATTCGTCATATAGAAATGTTTTTCACCTTGTCTCTCTAATTACTAATTTTGATGATATCCCTTCTTAACCATCCCACTAATGTATCTACGCACTGACTTCACCCTATGTTTATTTATCCCAGTATGCTCTTGGGAAATGTATCTGGATCTAATTCCCTGTAATATGTGACTTAGTGACATTATTTGCTTCCTGAAAACTGGGAAGCCAGGGGGAAAAAGTTCTGTTTTAAGTGTAAAAAAAATTGGAAGCCTGGGGAAACTTTAAATATATATGTATTTGTTTTATCGAGTATCTCAAATGGATTATAAACATGAAATGTTTTTGTCTTGCTCTAGTCAATGTTTTCAACATTTCAGCTCTGTCAAATGTCACTTTGCTATTCCTTAAGGACATCTTGGAAATGTGCCCTACCTTTCACTGAAAGTCTAGGCCTGTTAAAGTCAAATCTCATTTGCCTTAAGCACGTTCCTACTGTGCCTCTTTTTTCTCCCACAAGGCTAAGGCTTGTGGTTTGAAAGATCTAGAGAGGAGAAAAAAAATTATCTGATACTTGACACTTTCTTCCCTTTTTGCAAAGCTTAGTTTTTCTAAACTGGAAGGCTGGGAAGAGAAACAGAGGAGGCAGAGATTTTTTGTGTGTGGGAGTATGGGTCACCTCGTTTTGTAAGTAAGCAACTAAAGTCTCAGGCTCAGGTTGTCTCTGTCTGCCTATGAGATTTAAGAGAGACCTTCATGCTACAAGCACAAAGAAATGGATTTGGCAAATTTTCTGAAGAAGTTGGAAGCAAACCTTTCCCTATTTGAGCCTTCAGATGAGTATGTAATGTAGATTGCCAGTAAATAAATTGGCATGGCCACATCACATAGATTTTCAGTAAGTAAACTGACATGATCACATCATAGGTTAGGTACAGAATATTCTGGCTGTTCTTTACTGTTACTTATTTTGTGGAAAATGCACATATGTGAAAACAATTTCAAAAATCTGAAATGGAACATGGCCTGTCCAGAAATAAATTCAATGTCTCCTGTCACTGAAAAAAAAAATTCTTCTGAGATTTTGATAGATATTGAGGTGAATCTATAGATAAGTTTAGAGAGAAAAAATGTTTTGATATTTGTCCAATTCACATACGTAGTCTTTCTTCCCTTATTTAGGTTGTATTTGAGTATTTTTGATCGATTTTTATAGTTTTTAGGGTACAGATAATGAATATATTTTGGTAGATTTATATAGTAATGTTACTTCAAGCTTTTTTGTGATGTTGTAACTTGTGCCTTTACAATTTTACTTTTGAATGGCTCATTGCTTGTATATAGGCCAACACTAGATTTCTGTATATGGTTTTGTGACCTTTTACCATGACCTTGCTAAACCTGCTTGCCTGTTATATTGATTTTTATGTAGATTCTTTGTAAATAATCTATAATCTACGTTATTTTCTATGTAAGCAATCATGTTTTTCACAAATGGAGACAGGTTTATTTTTTCCTATAAAATACATATTTATGTAGACAAAAAAATCTGAAATGGAAACCAAGCAAAAGAAATAAAGCATTATAAATTCAGGATGAGCACAAATAAAAAGACCACTCCTTTTCAGAAAAATAAGTTAGACAAGAAGGAAAGCAAGTTTTCTATTCAGATATGTTGGATAGAACCAAGTTGCAATCATCATTTGCAGCTACTTTTGATCTATCAGTTCTTAATAATTTCATTAAATTTTGGAAGCTAGTATTTTATCCAATTTACACATCAATTCTATATCCTTTTTAGACTTTCTTTGCTTTAATGTGATGATTTGATATAAATTGATACCATGAAAAACAAAGGAAGCTGAAACAAGAAAAACCTGATCCCAAGAGGGAGTCTAAATCTATTCAAGTATGTTACAACATGCTTGAAGAGTCCCTACCTGCCCTGGTAGACCTAGTCTCTAAAGAAAAATATGCAACATGCATTTAAAGATATAGTTACTTGTTTCACTCCAGAAAACTGCTTATTTACAATCCTTGCACTATACAAATCCTATAATCAATGATAATTTTGCATTAGATCTTAATTATTACTTTACAGATTCAAGTACTTTGCAATAGTATGGCTTCGTCTAATGAAAATTCTCTGCTAACTTTTAAGCTCCCTTCTTTTTCATAGTTGATAAATTTATAGCATCTAGTGAAATAGTCTAACACTGTCTATTTCTGCAGTAGCTATTTTTCTATTGCATAAAAATATTAGACTTCACTGAATGCAAAAACCAAAAATGTGATATAGATATCTTATCTAAAGTACATGGTTAATCATTCTTACAACATTATAATTATCATTATTACTTGTGTCTAGATGTCCCCACAAGCCCTCACAAGGTCGTAAGTGGGTCTTTTCAGCGGTGACAAGGATTAAGCATGTGATGCTGGAATCAAGGGTGTTTGATTACTACATTAGACCCACTTGTTGGGCATAATTCTGGGTATGGGATGGAATATAAGGGACAGAACAAGAGTTGCCTCTGGTCACTTGTGGCTTTTTGCCTTCTTTCTGCCATAAACTGTTTCTCCTCTGTGATGCCCCTCTGCCTTGAAGCCAGCTGATTATGGTTTGGAACCTCTATAAAATGTGAGGTAAATAAACCTTTCTTCCTTTAATTTTGAGTATCAACTATTTTGTCTTAACCATGAGAAAAGTAATTATGACAATTATACAAAAATTATAATTTTAATCATAATTAATTTTAATTAAATTATAAATATCATTCCAGGAATTATTGTAAATTCCATCTCCACAAATTTGTAAAACTGAATGATTCTGCTCCCAATTACTTTCCTTTAACTCTCAAATGTTCTGAATCTATGTATGCTAATCTTTTCAGAAATGTCTTGCATTTAACAGCAATCATGGCTTCATAATTGTGTTAGTAAATGTGAAATATAAAGCATGAACCAATATTTAAAGAATTGATCCTGCAATTTCCCCTGAAATGTGTTCATTCATTCAATAGTCTACTCCATGAATGGATTAGACTTGTATACATGATCAACAAACCATTTTCCAGAATTATCCTATTATGTATCTGCTACTCACCAGCACACTGTGTCAGAGAAATCTGCCTTTACATATATTTGTATGCAGGTCTGAGATAAACAGTTGTAGCAAAAGGCATAGGGAAGTCCAGACACTACAAAATCATAATTTTCAGATTTATGGTTCATCTCAGTAGTTCAATTTTGTTTGATCAAGTTTCCAGTTCTGATTAAGACATAATTATGACACTATGTTTTCCTCCTGACTATTTTATTTTAGCATTACCACAGTGCTTTGAAATGTGGCTCTGGTTCTAATGTTGCTTCCCTTTCAAGTATCTTATATACTTATTTGGGAATTAACTGATCCCAATTCAATGTTATCTCAGATCTTGATATCTTTCCACACCTCAGTCTCAAGACAGTTTTGCTTTTCAGTTAAGAGTCTTAACCTTTCCATCCACTGGACTAAATAGTGGTAAAGAAATTATTGTTTATGGACTTAAATATCTGGAGAAAGAGAGTCTGTCCTTATTTTTCCTTAAGTTATATACTTAGAGAACCACAGAAATTTCTTAGCTATTCTATTAAAGAAGATTTATTTACCAAGCCAGCTAGTGATATTTGGAAGACTTTTATGAGTTAGAGTCCCTTGCTAGGTGTGGTGTTTTTTTTTTTTTAACATACTGATTCCTATTTGGGACAAAATGTTGTTAATGATTGTTTTGAATAGAATCTCAAAGCACTTTAAGAAGAGAGTGACTTAATCCACCAAATTACTGCGTTATAAAGTCATTATGACTATCTTATAAAATATTGTACACAGTGCCTAACACAGTGGACCACTTGTAACAGTTGCTTAAAAATAATAGATGCTGAATAACTAAATCTAAACTAAATTGACCAAACAAGGTCAGCTTCATCATAAGTCTATTTCCACTGTGAACGTGCTAAGAGGATCTCATAGGCAGAGTTGAGTATGATATGTTACACATTGGTCACTCTTCTATCATATTTTTTAAAAAACAAACTGTTGACCTATACTTGTTGTACAATAAACTACACACATTTAATCTATGAAGTTTTTTTTCAGTTTTTAGCATACATATGCATCTGTAGAATTCTCATCACAGTCAAGATAATTGAAAAATCCATTATCTCTAAAGTGCCCTCTTTGCCACTTGGTAACTATCCTTTGCTTATCTGCCTCCTTTTCTAGGCAAACACTGATCTACTGCTCTGTCAACTATAAAGTAGTCTGCATTTTTCAGGTTTTTTATGAATGGCCTACAACTGAAAAGAATTGAATCTTACCAACAGTTACAGAATATTGGATGAAGACACTGAGTCTTTCAGTAGAATGTGGATCCAGTCAACAACTTGACTGTAGCTTGTGAGTTATGAAACAGAGGACTCAGATATGTTGTGCTCAGATTTCCAACCTGCAGAATCTTTGAGATATTAAATGGGTGTTGTTTTAGGCTGTTAAATTTCTAGCAATTTGTTATGCAGCGTTGGAAAAATGGCATACTGCCTAAATAGTGATTCTACCTAGGCTATCATTTCTGTATATTTTAAACTGCCCCATTACATTCTAACGACAAGTTTTCTTCCAAAGGGAGTAAGACCATTTCTATGATCACCTTTGTAACTATAGCTAAAACGTTAGCTGAATACTTCCTTCATAGTGGCACTGGTCTGGTGAGATTCTGCAGGTGCATTTTTGTTGTTCACAGGATCTCTCCAGTGCATTTGTTCATTTTGATGGCTGATCATTTCTCTGCATACATTAGTCAAAGAAAAACTAGAGCATTTGCTTTTGAAGCCTGGCATGGGGGATAAAAGGGTGATAGGAACAGAACTCTCTCTCTTTGAATTTCCTTTTACTCCTTTGTTCCCTCACTCTAAGATCCGAATTAAATTGAAAATACAGAGGGAAGCCAAAAAGATACACTTGACAGTTTTGACTGGCAGTTCCCACTGCAGGTGAATTCTATATTTTTCAAGCATGCTTTGTTTGAGAGAACAAGATCACAGATACCTGGCCTCATTCTGACCCAAAGAATAGTTTTCATAATGCTATAATATCGTGTTATTGATGTAAATATGGCTTTATGCTGCCATTCTGCTATTTTCATATGTATCTTTTAAAAGTTTTTGTGCAATATTTTGGTTTAAAAAATTGAGTTTGAATTTGACTGACTGGAGAGCTAGCGCTTCTCTCAATTACTTGGCATATGCTTTTGTGTAAATCAACTAATTTTTCTGAGTATTACTGCATTTACCTACAAAGTAGGAATAAGGGCTACCATTGAGGGTAATTGTGAAGATTAAATGAGATGAATTATTAAAAATAGCATAATGTGTGCCATTCACTTAAAGGTAATTGACCTTAGTTTATCAATGTCATTAATATATATGTATTTTATGTTGATTAACACTAGCAAGCCTTATAATGGACTTAATTTAAAAAGTAGCAGGTACACATTACTTCACATTAGTACATTTATTTAAGCAAATATCAAATATTTATTAATTACCTACTTATTAAATGCAAAGTATTATACAAGATAAGGGTAAGAATCTAGGCTAGACAGAGAAGTATTTCTCATAGGTATGTAGCTTAGACCATTTTATTTTAAGGTCTTTTTAAAGAAAAAATATTCTAGTATAGTTCTGTGTTAATTTGAATGACTTTTATCTTATGCACATATATAAAATCTCTTACATAAGTAGGTCTCATGAAGTATATTACAAGTGATAGATTTATTGATTCATTCATCTTACATGAGTGGAATAATGATAGCTACCACTGATATAATTTTACACATTATCTCATTTAACCACTCAACAACTTGGGTAAGTTTAATAATTATCTCTAACTTTTCAAGTGATTAAAAATGTATAGTAAGAAATCATAGGAAGAAGGTAGAGCTAAATATAAATGTTAAAATCTGACAGTTGAAAATAAGATAATGAAAACAAATTTTTCAGAAATGGGAAAATGGATTCATGCTCCCTTTACATATTTTTTAAATTATTTTTTATTTTAAAGAGAATAAAACAAAAAAATAAAATGAAATAAAACAAAACAATGAGAATGATATTGGACTTCAAAAACAAGACAGTAGGAAACTCACAATAGTTGCCATATTGCATATTGGTATTCTCTAAATAGATGCTCAGACTACTGGCTTTAGGTCTTCAAAGTCAATCAAACAATACAAGCATTAAGTTGTTTCTTTACCTCAGTTGCTATCATCTCAACCTGTATTCCTCCTAATCAGTCAGTTGCTTGGGAGGGTGGGATCTTCTCTCCCTGCCTGTGCACCTGACTCACAGGAGGGTGCTGCTTCCTGGTTCTCTCCTGGCTGTCTTGACTGCTGCTAGTGCAAAGGAGGGCACTGCTTCCTCTCTCTTTATATATTAATGATAAACTAATCATATAAACCAAGCATATTAGAGAACCTTGATTTCTCTGATTTAAACATCAAGCACTTATCACTACGTTGTATTTAAAGCTGAGTTAACAGTGAAGCTTAGTTTTATTCATAATGAAAATAATAAGCCTCACTGTTTTAAAACACTACAGTTTAGATTACAATATGAAGAAACACAATCTACTTGAATACTTGAAACTCCTCATGTACGCATTTGTTAGGTCTCGTAGCACATGTTTTTATGGTTAGGATATTTGTTGTTACAGTTAGCAATGTTCATGTTTTGGAAACAATCTCTAAATTCATATATTAATGGTATTTGGAGATAATTAGGATTAGATGAGGTCATAACCACGTGG
>RJWM01014076.1:0-51468 GCA_004363535.1 Dasyprocta punctata | reverse complement strand
CATGTGGTATTCAAGCTTTTGTGTCTGGCTTACTTCACTTATGGTCTCAAGGTGCATCCTGGTAGATTTATTTGGTTTTTGGAGACAAGGTCTTGCTTATGTAGTTCAGGCTGGCCATGAACTCATGGCAACCTTCCTGCCTCAGCTTTCTGAGTGCTGGGATCATAGACATACACTGCCATGCCCAGCTCAGGTTTTGTTTTGTTTTCCAAGATAAGGTATCATATGTAGGCTGTATCAGTCAGGGTTTACTAGAGAAACAGATATAACACAAGATGTACAACTGTATAAGAAATAACAAGATTGGCTTATGATGGTCGGCCACAACGTTGATAAAGGAGCATGCAGAGGGTGTCTACAAGCTGGAGGGGGAAGGGTCCAGCCCAAGGGCTGGAGCTTACTGCAGTGTCCACTGCAAGTCTGTGTCAGGAGGCCAGTGGGTCTATGATGGAACACTGAAGAATCTACAATGGAAGACTGAAGAGTCTTTGATGAAGCTGAACGGTCTGTGCCAGAAGCCAGGAGACGACGTCCAAGCTGAAGGTGAAGACTGGAGCTCCTCCTAAGAAGCAGCAATCAGCCCCTCATCATTTGCCTTTGGTAGTATGCAGGCTGCTCCCCTGGGGTGAGGGTAGCACTCACACCATCTGCCTGCCCTCCTCTTGCATAGGCTGAGGATGTTACAAACTAGGGACCCTGGCCCCCTGCTGAGTCACTTGGTTAAACATCTGCCCGTCTCAAATTGACACAATGAACCGGTAACTGCTTGTGCTGGACACCTAGGATGTAGAGATGCTGAGTTACCTAATTAAGCTGCTAGACTTCTCAAGTTGACACAATGTATAAACCATAACCTAGGCCATGCTAGCCCTGCCCTAGCCATCCTCCTGCCTCGGTCTCCCAAGTACTGGGATTACTGTTCTGTGCCAGCAGGTTGGTAATAAATACAGTTTCTAAAGACTTCATTAGGTTTTCTTAAGAGTCTTTGTCTGGAGTAGGGGCTGACACAGCGAGAACGTTACTGCTTTGCTGCCTGAACCATGGAACTAAGACTTCCCCATCCGTCACCCTTCATTTAGGAAACACATCTCGCGTCTTGTCATCCTGTAATCCGGCAGGAATTCAAGGAGTTCTTCAAGTACCACTCGGAGAACAAAGAGCAGTGTAAGCCTAGGGCAGTTAATGAGCAAAGGAGAAGCAGTGCGTGTCAGAGACGAAAGGTCCGTTTTGTTTTAGGGACCCTGAATGAGCCTTAGTGAGCCTTGCGCTACGAGTTGTTTTGGACAGTAACAGGGAAAGCCCAGGTCCTGGGAGGAAGGGACCAGACTGACCCACCTCAGGGACACTGGAAAGGGGCGACATGGGACAGTGCTCTCAGACCCCCTGAGGACTTTGGTCCTTTTTAGTTTTTTCTCTTCCTCTCCTTTCTTCTCCCTGGAAGATGGGTAATGGTCAAAGCCCCGACCCGTCATTCTAGGTCAGGGACAGCAGAGGGTAGCACAGTGCTGGGGGTCACCCCCAAATTTAATGTTATTACTTTTATTATGTCTAATTTAGCCATTCATGATTCACGTGGCTATTTGGTTGATTGTCATTTGTTTTGATTTTTATAGACATTTGATTCCTGTAACATAAACTTCACCGTTTTCAAAGGTGCAAGTTCAGTGGCTTGGGAATAGTTACAAGACAGTACAACTACCACACTAATTCTACAACACTTCATCATCCCAAATGGAGAGAGAGTTTTCATCGGAAAAATCTTTCAAAACCTTGTTTCAAAGTACACTCACTCGGCTTTATAAGACTATACTTAGTTATGAACAATAGCTTGGAGTATCCTTTAGAAAATTTGGAATTCTTTTTGAGTATGAGGGTTACCGCAGGCAACCACACAATAGCATCATCCTGCGCTCAAGCACTGTATTTACTAACCGAATTGTTCAGGTTCATCATTAAATTGTTTACATTCTATGAGAACACTTTAATAGGAAATGGTTTTCAGGTTGTTTTGTGCTGCAAAAGGAAAGAGGACAGATGGGCAGAGTTCAGGAGGAGAGAGGGGAGAGCCTGTCCTTGCCGGTTTGAAAGAGTAGCAAATTCTTTATGTTCAGGTAGGGCTGTGAAAAGGGGGTTTGGGCGGTTTTATTTACAGTTCTCTTGTCTGCGAGCTGTGGAAATGAACCCTGGCCAGGACCAAGAAGGGCGGGCAGCGGGGCTGGGCTGGAGCAAGAGCTGCAGCATCACGGCAAGTGGGGAAACGCTTGCACCACTTCCTCCCTGCCACCTTCTCTCTACTTGCTGATCCACTGTCTGCTTCTCGGGCCACACAGCCAAAACCCTGGTTGCCCAAGTTTCTCCAGTCTCCCCCATCCCTTTCTGGAAGTGCTAAGGATCAAGGCCTTCGCCAATGCTGGCCAGGTGTCCCAATGTTTCTTAACTTGTATTCCTCTCACCTGGTGAGAGTTTCCTATTTCCAAAGGATTGGGATCAACCCATTTGGGGGCAGTTGTCCATAGCAAGGTCAATCCATTGCTCATCTTTTCTTTTTCTTTTTTTCTTTTTGAGACAGGGTCCCTCTGTGTAATTCAGACTGGCCCTGACCTCATTGGGTAGCCCAGGCTGACCTTGAACTTGCAGAAATCCTCTTGCCTCAGCCTCCTGAGTGCTGGGATTACAGGCACACACCACCCAGCTTCATTTCTGATCATTTAGACAGAGCTCAGGGAGAGATGGCTGGGAAAGAGTTCTCAGAAGAGTTATTTGGACACTCAAAAGTTTTTACTACAGTGATCTTTGAGATATGAACCATTTAAGTAAGCTTATTCTTTTGTTTTTTACTATGTAGCTCAGGCTGGCTTTGAACTCACTATGTAGCCCAGGCTGGCCTTGAGCTTCTGGTGATCTTCTTGCCTCAGCCTCTCAAATACTGTACTGGTGTTACAGGCCTGTGCTACCACACCTGGCAAGTAAGATTGTTACTGTTTGACACTCCTAGAGTTCCCCACCTGGCAGGAGAAAAAAACCTACCAGCTGCTGTATTGGAAAATTAATTCCAGTCAACACTTGTAACATGCAAGGTCTTCTTTCAGACTTGCAGCAAACCATGGGGTTCCTGGTACTTGGAACAAAGTGTACGATATGTGGTCTTTTCCACCTAGCCCTTGGGTGAACGGAGGTGAAGAATGACTAGGAAGTCATGCTAAGAAAAAGCTCACCGAGGCTCAGTGTCTGAGACTGGGCTAGCGCTGGAACTTTCCACCTCGTCAGTTCGTTAATGAACTGCAGGGGCGCTGGAGCTAGTGCTTCCCCGAGCAGCCAGGTGCTGGAGAAGTCCAGAAGCAGCGCTGCCTCAGGAGGCCTTAGTGCCAGGGTGTCCCAGTGGTGCTCAAGGTAGGCCTCTAGGTTCATCTTAGTTTGCCTTTAAATGGGTGAAAAAGCCTTCTATGGACAAATGGCCAACAAAAAATTAAGAGTGCAAACTCATCAGTAATCAAATAAAAAATGAAGCCCAAGTCACCGGCACGGTCAGCAATGGGCGGCAGCAGGGTGTGGCTGCCTGCCCACTGTGGACGGCACGGGCTCCGCTGCCCACACAGACTCTCAGGTTGATGGGCACCTGCGCCAAGGGGGATTTTTTTTAAAGGGATTAATCCCAAAGAAGCACACCCAGAAACACACGCATGTGTATATTAGGATGCTTTGTGCAACACCGTTTCAGTAACAAAGGTCAAAGAGAAAAAAATCTAAATAACAAATATGAGTGAATGTATGTGTAGCAACACAACATTTTCCACTGTCTTAAATAATGCAAAGATGTTAATATCACTCCCATATTTATATTAGGGAAAACTGAACATGCTCAAATATTGAATAGTCAAGGGTTTGATACATAAAGCATAGCTTGTCTATGTGAGAGAGTACAGAGAAAAGCTGATGTTGTGTTAGGGAAAAAATGTAGAATTCAACTTGTTACCCACATACAGGTATGTAGAAAACAAAACCAAGCAATTACAGCATGATTTTTGGGATCCATCCGTGAGTTACGTCTCTACTCTACGGCTCAGATTGGGCACGGCTCTCCCAGCACCCAACCTGTTTGCCAGCAGATGCGTTGTTCTCAGGAGGGACTCAGCTCAGCACCAAGGCTGTCACTGGCAAACACTGGATGTTATAAAAGAGATAAGATAGGGATAAGAACCATAAGAAATCCACAAGCATCAACACAGAAAGCAAAATAGAATAAAAATAGAGAACAGAAAATGACAAGACACAGAAGCAAAATGCAACCCAAGCCCACAGCCCACCCAGAACAAGTCCAGAGCAGAATGAGGAAAACGTAAGCCAACCACTGGAGCTTTCTGAAATGATAGCAACAGAAGTGAGAAAAACAAATGGAAGAGGCTATTGAAAAAAATCATCACTAAGGTGCAAAAAGAAATGACGATCAAAATGAAAGACATTAAAGCAGACACAGTTTAAGAAAAATAGAGGAGCTCTGCAATATAATGGAAACTATGAATGCCAAACATAGGAAAGAAATGGAATCCATGAAACAGATCTAAACAAATCCAGGAGATTAAAAACTCCATTGAAAGTATGTACATAAGATTGAATGAAGGCGAGGGTGGAATATCAGATCTAGAAGACAGGATTGCAGCTAGCTACCATGAAAAGAAAGATATCTTAAAAATAGCAAGAGATTGTGAAAAATGAATCCAGCAGCTACAAGGTGAAGCAAAAAACAGCAGGAGATTAATTGGAGTCAGTGAGAAAGCTGGAGGCTGTGCAAAAGACATAAAAAACCTCTTCACAAAAATAATGGCAGAAAACTTCCCAAACATAGATAACAAATTAGACATACAAATAAATAAAACATGTAGACCTCCAAGTGTCCACAATCAAAATAAATCTTCACCAAAACGCATAATAATCAAGATTCCAGAAATTCAGCAGAACAGCATATTAAAAGTGGCTAGAGAAAAGAAACAAATCACCCGTAAAAGAAAGGCCATCAGAATCACAGCAGACTTTCCAAAACAAACCCTCAAATGAAGGAGAACTTGGAGTGAGATATTTCATGTACCCTGCAAAACTATGTTTCAGAATAAATGGAGAAATCAGGTGCTTCCATGACAAAGAACAACTGAGGAAATTAATGATCACCAAACCAGCTCTTCAGAATGCTCTGAAGAATATATTAGAAAGAGAAAAGGAAGACCACAAGCACAAGAACACCAACTGAAAAGAAGTCACCAGGCAGGGCAAGTAGTTACACAAAGAAGAAAAGATGGGAAACCAACAACAAAAAAAATGACATGAAAAAGATAAGCCAGTACATATCAGTTGTAACCATCAATGTAAATGGTCTCAACTCATCAGTCAAAGAAATAGACTGGCAGAATGGATCAAGAAACAAAATCTAACAATGGGCTGCATTCAAGAAACACATTTAACTCAAAAATAAATTCATAGACTGAAAGTCAAAGGATGGAAAACAATTCTCCATGCTACAGAAACCCAGAAAAAAGCAGGGGTAGCTATTCTATTTGCAGACAGTGTGAACTTCAAGCCAAGACTAATTAAAAGAGACAAAGGTCACTACATATGAGTTAAGGAAAAACTGCAAGAAGAAGAGATAACAATCATAAATATATATGTACCAATTACTGGTGCACCCAACTACATAAAACAAATATTAACAGACATGAAAAATCAAATAAGCACTAACACAGTTGTAATGGGAGACCTTAATACCCCACTCTCACAAATAGATAGATGAACTAGACAAAAAATCAACTAGGAAATATCAGAATTAAACCAAACCTGTGGCTAAATGGACTTAATAGATGTCTACAGAGTGTTCCACCCCACAACATCAAAACACATGGTCTTTGATGGGTTCCACCTATGTGAAGCTCTGCCAGGCTCAGTGTGGTTCCTGCCCAGCGTGGTGCTGGACCCTGGAGCAACAGCGTGTCTCTCCAATGTTGACTTCCATGTTCTTCCAAGCTGAAATTAAACTTCTTGTTTTTTGCACATGCACCAGCATTCCTCCATTCAGCTGTCAATACATCATTCTGCCCACCCCTTCAAACTCCACCTCCTGTCAAACCAAATAAAAGCCCATCACTTCTTCATCTGCCTTGGAGGGATCTTGCACACTTCTGCAGCCCTCCCATGCCTACTATAAAGGCCTTTTTTCCTTTTTTCCTTTTCTGCTTTTGCTTCTCTACCATACCAAGGAAAAATGTAATATTCTTCTCAGCTACACAAAGAAAACTAGAGGCCAATCTCCCTAAGGAACATAGATGCAAAAATTCTCAATAAGGTACTGGCAAAAAGAATGCAACAAATCATCAAGAAGATTATATACCATGACCAATTACGATTCATACTAGGGATGCAGGGATGGTTCAACATATGCAAATCAATAAATGTAATACACCATATTAACAGAGTCAAAGGCAAAACCCACGTTCTCTCAATAGATGCAGAAAAAGCATTTGCCAAAGTCCAACACCCATTCATAATAAAAATCCTACAGAAAATTTGAATAGATGTTCTTTATCTCAATCTGATAAAAGCCATGTATGACAAACCGACAGCTAACATCATACTAAATGGTCAAAAACTGAACGCTTTCACTCCAAAATCAGGAACAAAGCAAGGATGTCCACTATCACTACTCCTATTCAACGTAGCTCTGGAAACATTAGCCAGAACAATTAGACAAGAGAGAGAAATAAAAGGAACAAGGATAGGAAAGGAAGGAGTAAAATTATCACTATAGGTGGATGCCGTGATACTCTACATAGAAGACCCCAAAAACTCTATCAAAAGACTTACAGATTTAATAACCAAATTCAGTAGCATAGTTGGATACAAAGTTCACACTCAAAAATCAATAGCCTTCCTATACAGAAACAATGAATTCACCGAGAGAGAAATCAGGGAAACTATGCCCTTCACAATAGGACCCCCCCAAAATGAAACACTTAGGAATCAGTCTAACAAAGGAAGTAAAAGATCTGTACACTGAAAATTACAGTATTCTGAAAAATGAGATCATATTGTATATCAGAAAATGGAAAGATATCACTTGCTCATGGATGGGAAGAAACAATATTGTGAAAATGACCATACTCCCAAAATTGTTATATAAATTTAATTCAATCCTGATCAAAATATCATTAGCATACCTCACAGAACTAGCGAAAATATACCTAAAATTCTTTTGGAACCGGAAGAAACCTAGAATAGCAAAGGCAGTCCTTGGCAACAAAGGCAAGGCAAGAGGCATCACAATTTCTAACTTGAAATAATACTGCAAAGCTACTGTGACAAAATCAGCATGGTACTGGCAAAAAACCAGACTGAGGATCAGTGGAACAGAACGGAAGATGCAGACACAACTACAAACACACTAGGCCACCTTGTCTTTGACAAAGGGCCCAAATATGTTCACTGGAAGAAAGATAGCCTCTTTAATAAATGGTGCTGGAAAAATTGGCTTTCCACATGCCAAAAACTAAAACTTGATCCATGGCTTTTACCATTCCCTAAACTAAAGTCAAAATGGATCAAAGATCTAAATATAAACAGAAACACAAAATCTACTGGAAGAGAAAATAGGTAAAAATCTCAAAGACATAGGTGTAGGCAGAGAGTTCATGAACAAAACCTGGATTGCACAGAAAGTACTTCAAAGAATCAACAAGTCAAATATCATCTTATTAAAAAACTTTTGCACATCAAAATAAAACCCCAATAGAGTGAAAAGAAAACCCATAAATTAGGGAAAAATTTTAATTAGCTATCTCTGAGACAAAGGACTTCTATCTAGAACATAAAGAATTAAAAAAAAATCGGGCCACCCAAATTCAAAGACCCAATCCAAAAATGGGCATCTCAGAAGAATAAACATTTCTCAGATGAAGAAACACAAATGAAAAATAAATATATGAAGAAATATTCAATATCATTGGTCATTTGAGAAATGCAAATTAAAACAATACTGAGATTCTATCTCACCCCAGAAAGAATGGCTATCATGAAAAAAAAATCAATAACAGATGCAGTGGGCCTGTGGGGAGAAAGGAGCTCTTCTCCACTGTTGGTGGGAGTGTAGACTGGTGCAACCACTGTGGAAATCAGTGTGGAGATTCCTCAAAAAACTAGTACTAGAGTTCCCATTCTACCCAGCAATTCTCTTTTGGGTATCTTCCCAGAAAAACTAAACACATCATACCACAGTGATATGTGTGCACCCATGTTTA
This sequence comes from Dasyprocta punctata, assembly GCA_004363535.1. Lineage (NCBI taxonomy): Eukaryota > Metazoa > Chordata > Mammalia > Rodentia > Dasyproctidae > Dasyprocta > Dasyprocta punctata. Next base: position 43,192 of record RJWM01014076.1, on the reverse strand, counting down.
TAGCAGCATGATTTGTAATAGCTAAATCTTGGAAATAACCAAAATGCCCATCAACTGAGGAATGCATAAAAAAAGATGTCTTTTTATAAAATGGAGTACTACTCAGTCATGAAGGATGATCAACTTGACAAGTTTATATGTAAATGAATGCAACTTGAGATCATACTCATAGTGAAATAAATCAGATCCATATGTGTAAACATTGTATTTTTCCCTGGTGTGAGAAACTGAAAGAGTAAGTAAGGTCCAAAATGTCCAATAGATATTGTGAAAGGTGAAGAAATCATTCAAAAGGAAAAAGGAACTAGAATGGAGGAAAGGGGAAAGGAAGGAAGAGAAAAGAAAAAAACACAAGATAGTTACACTACTAGTTTCTCTTAGTTTATTGAAAAGGACAATTTGTGCTAATATCATTTGGAGAATTTTTTATGCCCATGTCTCAGACAGTGTTTTTTTTGTTTGTTTGCTTGTTTGTTTTATTTAGTTTTTTTGGTACCAGGGATCAAACTCACAACCTCATGCCTGCCTGGCAGGCACTTACACCACTGAGCTAAATCCCTGGCCCGATGCCCGTATCTTGTACTCTGAGTAACTACTTTAAAGATAACAATATGCAATGTATTAACTATTGTTATTCTCCTATTATTTTGTTATTAAAATTTTTTAAACTTTTTTTCCATAAAAAAAAACATGGGACAAGGAATCTTACAGGTCCCCGGAAATCTAGAGACCATGAAAATTTACACTAGACACCTCCAGGACTTTGCCCACTGAGGTGCAAGACTGCCAGGGAACTTTCACACTGATGTTTAATGACCTCTTCTCACCCAATGTCCCTTGCCTTCAATGCCTAGAAAAGGGGCCCCCTTCTCTGTTCCGGGCAGACAGCCTTATCGCCCTCTGTCTGCCTGCACCGGGTATTAAACCATGCGCCTTGCTGCTTTCGCAAAACCTGTGAGTGGTCTCTGCCTCATCTCGTGTTCCTCACATCTACCCATTTAAAAAAAAATTTTTTTTTCAGACAAGGTCTTGCTATGTAATTCAAACCGACCTTGAATTCACTGTGTTGCCCAGACGAGCCTCAAATTCACTACAATCTTCCTTCTCAGCCTCCCAAGTGTTGAGTTTACAGGCATGCACCACCACACCTGCCAAAATTTTTCTTATTTTGAGAGAGGGTCTCACTAAATTGGCCAGGCTAGGCTCAAACTTGTGATCCTCCTGCCTCAGCCTCCCAACTGCTGGGATTACAGGTGTTCAGCACCACGCTCAGCCAGTTTTCCTCTGAAAACATTGTTGCACCAAGCACAGTGCTTCGCACATATTAAATGTTACTCACATGTTCATCTAAACTCAATCTTTTTTCTCTAACCACTGAATTCCATTATTTTACTGTCTTGCGAGGTTACTCTTTCTCTCTGGTTTTCCCAATGCTTTTACTTTTTTTGTTTGTTAGTTTGTTTTGTAGTTTTGGTTTTTTGAGACAGGGCCTCATTGTAGCCCAGGCTGGCCTTGAACTCTCTGTGATTCTCCTGCCTCAGCCTCTCCAGTGCTGGAGTCACAGGCATGCACTGCCACCACCCCTGGGCCCTTGTCCTTACTAACCATTTTTTTCCTCTAGCAAAGCCAGTCCATTTTTACATCCTCACTAAAATTACACTTTTGGTTTTTTTTTTTTTTTTGTACCAGAAATTGAACTCATGACCTTGCACTTGCCAGGTAGGTACTTTGCCACTGAGCTAAATCCCCAGCCCCATAAAATTACATTTTCATATCACAGTGATTTCCCGGTTATCATAGCAGTGAAATCTTTTTTTTAGTTTTTCGATTATAATTGAAATCATTTTATTTTGATGTGTTCTCATCCTTTTTGTCTTTTAGCTATATGCAACAGCATTTCTTTGTTATGTCACTGGGTTTTTTTGTTTGTTTGTTTGTTTTGTTTTTTGTTTTTGAGACAGGGTCTTACTATGCAGTTCAGGCTAGCTTTGTACTCACTATGTAGCCGAGGCTGGCCTTGAAATAGTGATGATCCTCTTGCCTCAGCCTTCTAAATGCTGAGATTACAGTCATGTGTCACCACACCCAGTTTATTTCACTTTATATTTACCTGTGATCCAAGATAGTATTATTTTCTCTTTTTTCTATCTTCTTCATTCTTTTGCTTCTTCACTAAAATTTCTCCTGTTCTTCATGTTAGGGTAAAACAAGGCACAACTGAGACCACGGAGGCAGACAGAGTCTTTTCTCTCCTAGCTGGGCAGGAATCTAGTTCGGAGACCTATCATTCCTGTCTGTTGTGTTATGGAAAAAGAAGAGGGGTACAGGGTGTAGTATCTCAGGTGTGACTGGGTGCTGTGCGGGCATCCTAGAAAAGAGAGACAGAAAAAAATGAAGTGGGAGAGGGGCCGGGCTGGTGGCGACATGACAGGTGACAGAGTGCTAGGTGCGTGACGGTCTCTGGTTCTGTCTTGGGTCGGCCTGGGATTCCTGCATGACAGCAGTATTATGGGCGTAAGGAGGAGTTGTCTGGATGTTACGAATCGGATCTGTCTGGATGAAATCTGTTAAGTCTTCTCATGCAAGGTGCAAAGAATAACAGCAGAAAGACTGAGAACGGGCCCCGAGCAGGGGAGAAGCCGGGATAACCAGTCTGTTTGGAAGAAGTCTCCTCCCTGACCCACAGTGGAGCCACCCTCTGCCTGTTCTTTGAGCCCGTGGCTTGGTCCCAGGGACTCCGCACTGTCTGGTGGATAAAACCCGACGCAGAAGCAGCATTCCTCTCCCAGGAAGGTGCAGGTGCCTCCCTTTTCTGCGGCGAGTAGATCCAGGGCACAGCAGTTCTGGGGGGCGACCCCGGCCGGGGAATCCACTTCCTCTTGTAAGGCCGGGATGGAGTGGGAAATCTTTCTGACCCCCAGAGATTCCTTCTGAGAGCTGCTGGCGAGCTGGGTGGAGGCAGCCGCACCCGCAGCTCCATCCCTGCGCCCAGAGATCCCGAGACCCACCCCTGGGGGTGTGAGTACCCGGGCTCACGGCTGTCGTCTGACAGGGGTCTGCACGGGACTGGGAGCTCGGTTAGCCCAGGGGCTTGTCTATTTTGGGGGCCAGGAATCTGAGGGTACATGTTCCGGTACAGTTTGTGGGCAGACAGAGGTAAGTGGAGGTTCTGTACTGCCAGAGGACCCCAGATGTGTTTAGGCCGGAAACGTTATACATCATTAAAGTGTCTCTCATCCTAAAACCCTCTGTGCGCTATTGTCCCATGCTGGTGGTGAGCATGGCCCCTGTGAGGGCAGCACGCAGCCTGGATGGTCCTTTGGGTGGCACCTGGGGATTTGTCCTGCCAGTATAGGGTGAATCTTACGGTGTCCACAAGAAGCCATCAGGGAGGAGCTCTTCAGTTTGGGCAGCAGGAGGCATTGGGCGGGGGTGGTGGCCCCGTCGGGGGGTCTGGCCAGCGAGTGTGGGTCAGCTGCTGGGGGACAGCACAGGGGAACTTGGAGATATGGAAGTTAGCAGGGTGAGCAGAACCAGGAGTTCACGTCTGTGAGTTTGTTCGTTTCTAGGCTTAGGAGTCCTGACATTCTGAAGCTCATTGACTCCAATGCTGTGTCCTTGTGGTCACAGAAAAGTGGAGGTTTGGAGCAAAGGCACATTTAGAGGGGGTCAGTCCCTAGGGGTACTCCCGGGGAGCCCCTTCTGGAGAGGCGGAGGGTGGCCTGTGAACAGATCACTGTGTCTGTGGCTATTGGTCCTGTGATGTGACAGCGTTTCGGTGCACCAGGGCCCAGGAGCACAGCGTCCCTGTGGGCCTCTGCACCCTGAGCGTGTGCCTCAGAAGTGGGAAACCAGGCGGACTCAGCCGTGGCCATGTTGGGGGGGGCACAGGTGCACCCTCCATGGAGGCGGGGGAGGCAGAGCAGCAAATCCAGTGCTCTGTGCCAGTGACAGTCAGAAGTGGTTTAGCAGGGAACAGTCTTTCCAAGGCAGGAGGGTCACTCCGGGGGACTGCACGGGCCTCGGGCTGCATCTGGACTCTGGGCATTTGGGGCAGGGGTGGGTGCGTCATTCTGGGGCTGGGGGTAGGACTGCATAGCAGGGGCTTAGGAGCCCGATCGGCAGGAGGGAGATGATGGAGAGAAGACAGGTGAGCATCGCTCAGGGGGAGCCATCGGGGTGCAGGTGGGGGGGACTATTGAGGAGAGTGCCTGCGAGTGATTGGTGGTCAACTTAACACCAGCTGAATTACATCAGCATGGTGCTGAGTGCAGATGGCCCCCCTGAGGAAAGTTTCCAGCATAAATAGAGACATGGAGAAGATGAGCAAGGCATTGTGGGTTCTCCTAAGAGTTGCTGTTTTGAGCCATTGGTTCTCCTGGAGGAGCTTGTCATGCTGGCTTCTCCAGTATGGATTCAGCCACTGTCATCTGAGGAGCTCAGGATCTTGTTGCTGAATGTGGCTGTGGTTCACTTCGTGGGAGCTCTGCTCCTCACTTTGAGCATTGCTTCCTGGCTCCAGAGGGGAAGATGTGTGCTGTTTAATCTCCAGGTGAAGGTTGTCACGCTGGCTTCCTGGCATGTACTCAACTGTTCTCATCGTCAGAGGAGCTCTGGACCTCGCTGCTACTGAGGATGGCTCTGGTACTTTTCAGGGCAGCCCTGCTCCTTATTTTGAGCGTGACTTCTCAGCTCCCGTGTAGAACCTTCAACCCACTGCACAGCTGCTTCACCCCGCTGGCATAGACTTTCTAGTTCCACCACTGACCTTTGGCCTTCCCAGTGCAGATCTGTAAAATAGACTGGCGTGAGTCCTTATCGTGGGCTCTTAGATTTCCAGCTGGACTTGTGGGAGGCATTGCCATGGGCTCTGGGTCTTCAGCTGGACTCATGCAGCACATTGCTGTGGGATCCAGGCCTGTGACTGAATATTCTGGGTCTTCAGTGTTGCGGACAGATTTTCCTGCACTTTCTTGTGTCTAACGCTGGGTGACCATCATGAAACAGTATTATAATTCTGTGTCCTGTATGCAGTTATTCTCTCTGGAACCCCTGACTACAACAAGCAGGAAGAGGAGATGGCAGCACATGGGGTGATCTAAGTGGCTGACGAAGTTAGGCAGAGGTGAGCAGGATGGTGAAAAGATGAATTCATCTGGGGAGAATTCAGGGAGGGCCCCTTGCAAGAGTGTCCCGGGGGTTGCTTTCTGGGGTACTACAGGGGCCCAGAAGAAATAAGCGGCCAATAGCAGCTCGAAGGGGCTGTGGCTGGTGGCTTGCAGGGGGCTGTCCTAAGTCTGAGGAGAGAACAGGGAGAAAGGATACTCAGTCTGTTTAGTTGTAGGGAGAGCTTTGTGAGTTGGGCCTTAATGAGGTTATTGGCTTTTTCTACTTTTCCCAAGGACTGGGTCCTGTAGGGGCTGTGGAGTTTCCAGTCTATTCCAAGACTTGGAGACCTGGAGGGTTATTTGGGCAGTAAAAGTCAGACTGTTGTCTGATAGGATTGAGGTAAAGAGACCAGATCAGGGAATGATATTTGACAGGAGGCTCTCTGTATGACTGCTTTAACCTTGTCAGAGCTGGTGGGGAATACCTCAATCTATCCCGTAAGGGTATCCAGCCAGACTAGGAGATATTTGAATTTTTTAAGTCATGGCCTAGGTGTAAAGTCAAAATGCCAGTTTTGGGTGGGGATAAACCCACAGGCTTGGTGGGTTGGGTGAGGGGGGATGGAGGAAGCCTTGCGGGGAGACAGAGTGGTGGACTGGACAGTGCACGGGTTCTGTGTTAGTGTAGCCTTCCAGGAGGGGGCTGACATGAGGGGCTGGAGTAAGGGCTGAGGGGTTCATAGTCTGTGTGGAAACTGTCATGGAGGGAGGAGAGAAAGACTCCCATGAGTCTGGGAGGCGGGAAGGAGATGGGTTCCTTGGCTAAGGAACCACCCTCTGAGTGTGTGTGAGGGGGTACTGTGAGTGCTGTTCTGTGGATTAGTTGGGGTGATGCCTGTCAGGCAGAGGCATTGGCCCTGGGGGTGAGTGGGGTGCTGGCAAAGGCACAGCCTCTTTAGCCATCTGGTCTGTGAAAGAGTTTCCTTGTGCAGTGGGGTCTGTGGGTTTTCGATATCCTTTACCGTGAATCACTGGGCAGGCCGGAGGGCGCCTCAAGGAGCACCTTTATCAGGTGTGAATTAATGACAGAGGATCCCCTCCCTGGTGGGAAGTAACCCTCTTCCAGCCCATATAGCTGCATGGTTGTGAAGGATATGGAAAGTGTAGTTTGAGTCTGTGTAGATATTGAGTTTGCTTTCTTTTTCCAGAGTGAGGCCTTGGGTCAGAGCTATGAGTTCAGCCTGTTGTGATGTGGTGTGTGTGGGGTGGGGGAACTTGGGCCTCAATTACCTGGTCGAGTGTAACCATTGTGTATCCTGCACTTGCTGCAGGAGTGGCCGAGGCTTTGCGAGAACTTCTGTCTAGGAACTAGGTGTGCTGTGGTTCTGCATAGGAAGGTGTGAGATGTGAAGGAAAAGCTTGGTGTGTGAGTGTTGCCCCTAAGTGGGGTGTGCATTTTCTCTCATGTCTGTGAGTGGGATGGTGGGGTGGAGTCAGGAGGGGAGCGCAGGAGGACAGTGGGCATGGGGTGGTACCGGGCACAGTACCTGGGATAGTCAGAGTAGCGGACAGTTGTTAAGATGTCTCTCTCGAGGAGTGGATGGGGCAGGTTGTGAGGACCAGGAAGGCATGGGAGGATGTGTGGTTCTGCAAATGGCAGAGCACGGGGGAGTCTTGGGAGGCCTAGATACGGAGCCATCAATCCCCACAACATAAATGTCAGCCAAAAGCAGCTGTCCTGGAAAAGAGGGGAGGGTGGAATGTGTGACCCCCGTGTCAATTAGGAATGAAACAATCTTACCTCTAATCTCAAGATTTCTTGGAGTTTGGCGGCTGTGATGGTCCAGGGGCATCCAAGACCTTCGGAGTGTGTCAGTCATCAGAGGCCCAACCCATCAGGTCAGAGAGAACTGGGTTGTCCTGTGGGGTGCCCTGGGACATAGCAATCCTGGGTGCCACAGTACAGTCTGACTTCCAGTAAGGGTGCCCACATGTGAGACAAGGCTTGGGAGGGGGGTTGGGGTTGGGGTCCCCTTTTGCCCAGTGGCCTGACTATTGACACTTAAAGCAGGGTTCTGGAGGGGTGGACACCCATACACACCCCTATATGTCTTGTTGGCATCCTGTTTGGATTTTGAGTTTCTTATGGTGGTGACAAGTAATCATAAGTCAGGGATGTATTGCTAGCCGGTATTGTTGTAGACCTTGAAAGCCTACAAAATTAATTCCTGTTGCTGGGTCTTCAGGCCTGTCTCAATTTTTCGGAGTTTTTTCCAAATGTCAGGAGCTGATTGGGTGATAAAATGCATTCTGAGAATCAGTTGTATCTCAGTACTTTCCAGATTTAGGGTAGTATATTTTCTTAGGGTGGCTGACAGTCGAGACATAAATTGAGGTGAGTTTTCACCCTTTTTTGGAGTACTCTCCTTAGGTTTGTCATAACTGACTGACTTGTAGGCTGCTTTTTCAAGTCCCTCCATGAGGCAAGTGATCATGTAACCTCCTGTCCTCTTAGCAGGGCAAATTCCCTCTCCTGTCTTAGGTTAACATCTCAATGGGGCCTGGCCCAGGGAACAGCCATGGCACCATCATTTAATAGGGGCTTGGTCCAGTGGCAGTCATGGGCCTGGGGTCCAGACCTGTTCTTGTTCATTGGAGGAGAGGGTGGAAGTGAGAATGATACTGATGTCACCCCAAGTAAGGTCATAGGCTTGAGTTAGGTGTTGAAATTCTTCAATATAAGTGCAGGGGTCAGAGAGAAAGGAGCCAAGGTGGCGAGCAATTTGAGAGAGGTCAGTGAGGGATACCGGGACATGGACCTGGACAAAGTCCTTGCAGGGGTTGAGGGGCTAAAGCAGAGTCCAGAACAAGTGTGGGAGGAGTGGGGTGAGAGGGAGGGGCAGGGGAGTGTGGGATGTGAGTGTCCAGGAGAAATAGGGGGGTGGAGGCAAGGCTGGGGAGGGTGATGGGGCCCCAGATGGAGGGTGGAGACCAGTAGGTGGAAGAGGACATGGCGGAGGGCAAGGAAAGAAGGATCAGCAGGAAAGGCCGATTAATAGTCAGGAGGGGGCAGAGAGGGAGCAGGTGGGGGTGTGGAAATGAGGAGGGGTTTGGCAGGGTTGCAGGAGGAGCAGAGGGAGGGGAGTCTGAGAAGAGCAAAAAACACCTGGACACATGGGACCTCAGACCATTTTCCCAGCCTGTGACAGTAATGGTCAAGGTCTCAGAAAATTGAAAAACCAAATGTATCTCAGAGGGGCCTCTGCAAGCAGTCATCTGCTAGCAGTGTATCCATGCTGTGTCGCAGAAATGAATGAGATGTTTGGCCTCAGGTCGGGGTAAGGTGGAAAGGTCTGAGATTTTGGAGAACACAGGCCAGGGGGGAATGAGGCAGGATGGAGAAGGTAAACTGCTCACGGTGATTTTAGACAGCAGCTGACTGGAGGTGACAGAAGAAAGAGGAGGGACATCTCCAGTCAGTTCCTTGAGGCTGAGTGAGTGGACGGGTGACCAAGCTGGGCATCCCTGGAGTTGAGCAGTTAGACCCCTGGGGGGCAGGTGTGACCAGCATTGGGATTTTGAAGCACGACTCAGGCTGGGTCTGGAAAGCTATGGAGAGTGAGAGGGAGAGTGGAGACAAGTGCCAGAGTCAGGAGGGGATGACAGAAGGTAAACAACAATTGCCCTACCTCAAGAGGAGACTGAGGCTAGCAGCAAGTCATGGTGAGGAAGGGTGGTGGTCGAGGGTCAAAGGCAGTCTTGGTGCACCTCAGTGGGGGTCCAGAGAGGGAGAGCGGACCCTCCTAAGAGGTTTTGACATCAAATGTTAGGGTAAACCGAGGCGCAATTGAGACCACCAAGGCAGGCAGAGTTTAAACAACATGCAAGGATTTAGTAGAGACCTGGTGCAACCAGATCAAGGACAAAAAGACCACTGGCCCTGAGCAAGGGGGGAGGGTATGTTTTTGAGGGGAGTTTACATAGGGTGGGACATCATCAAGGGGGTGGTGGAAAATCTTGGAACGCTGAGTAGGGGGTCTAGGGCACTGCTGGGTATGGGGGTGCTGGCAGGAATAGCATGTCTTTTGTGGGTTTTTGCATAATCAGCTGCTGGCTTCCTGTTAATGCTACACGCCTGCAGGTGTGAATAACAGATCTGCTTGGGGGGTTCTTCTCTGTTGGCTGGGCAAGGGCCTAATTCAGAGACCTGATACTTCACTCATGAGCTCCCTGTCCAACTTGGACTTTGGCCTCTTCCTTTCCCTTCCTCTCTTTCAGTCCATTATTAATAGTATTTCCCAGTGGCTCTGATTCTGTCTGTAATAACCTTTGGAGTCAGTGACTGCCAACACATCGCCTTTCTGTAATGTGACCTCTTGGCAGCCACAGTGAGTGATTTCCGCCCAATCAGAGGTCAACGAAAGCCTCTGCTGATGACCTCCACCCAATGAGAAGTCCATGCTGGCCTCTGCTGCTGGCCTCTGCCCAATGAGAAGTCAGCGCGGGCCTCTGGCGTGGGGGCTCTGGCCCCAGGTGCTGTCTGTGGGTGTAGACCTCCCTGGTAGATTCCTGGCTTTTTTCCTCTCTTTGTGTGGTCCAGTGCTCTGCTTACGGAGCTGTCCTACGGCCGAGGCCTGGGCCCTCCTGGGTGGGCAGGTTCCTGTCCCCTTCCCTGGTCCTTCTCAATTCTCTGCTGTCATGGTCACATCACTAAATAAATGGCTTCCAGATATAAAAGTCCAGCACTTGTGTTGCACTTTCCAGCTCCTGATCACCTTTTCATTTTTGAGGTCATGGCACCAACTCCTCCCACTCCCATGCAAAGCTGTCTCCAGCCCTTTTTGGTTTGAGACAGGGGCTCGCTAAGTTTCCCAGGTTGGCCTTGAGTTGACAATCCTCCTGCCTCAGCCTCCCAGGTAGCTGAGGTTATGGGCGTGGCTACCAGGCTTTTTTTTGCAGAAGCTTCTCTCGCAGGTTTCCCACCTGCAGAACCAACCAAAGTGAAGTGTGAGCCATTCTTCAGCCCTCTCCAGCCTAGAAGAACGGGTGAGCTCCGTCAAATAGGCAGTTAACACCCACAGCCGCTGGGTGCAATTCGATTTTGTCTGGGAAGCATGCATCCAAAAAAAAAATTTTTTTTTAAATTTAAAATGAAAACAAAACAAAACCAGACTGGAATAAAAACCCAGGATGCCCAGTGATGGCTGCTCCTTCTGGAGACTCCAGCTCTGGCTCCTGCAGACCTCAGCCCGGAAAGTTGAAATCTTTGGCTCCAACAGCGTCCTCTCATCCAGCGCCTCCAAAACAGAGCTGCAGGGAGGCTGCGCACCGCCCGAACTTGGACACAGTTTGCTCCTGAACCGCAGATGCAGGGGGCCATGGTCACGCTCAGCTCCTCCTTTAGTTGTAAATTCAGATTATTTAAATTGTTCCCCCGCTCCTGCTCCCTCTTCCTTAGTTTCAATTCACTGAGGGCATTGGCCTATTTATTTTTTCCCTCTGTTGTTTCCCAGTGCTTGTGTTCTCCGCTGGTAGTTCTGAGAGACCATCTGTCAAAATTTTGCCAGTTTTACAGCAATGCTATTCTATTTTTCCCTCACTCTGTTTTTAAAATTATGCAAATGAGACACAAATAAATTATTATTGCAAATGGTTCGAACCGTACAGAAGTGTGTGGGGGATGCTCCCGCCCCCTCCTCCCCATTCCTAATTCTCTCCCTAGAGGGGGCCACCACGGAGATGATTCCATTCGCGGCCTGTATCTCTTTTTCCCGTGCACCTGTATGACAGGTGCATAAACTAAGCAAAAAGGGTCTGTACTGTGTACCTCCTAAAACATGAATTCATTTCAAAGAACTCACCTTAAAACACACATGGTGAACTCAGTGTTTCTTTTCAGTACTGGGGATTCAACCTAGGGCCTTCACACTGAGCTACATCTCCAGCCCCTTTTATTGTTCATTTATTTATTTTGAGACAGCCTCTTGCTACATGGCCGAATTGCTCAGATTGGGCTCTAAGTTTTGGTTCTCCTACCTCAGCCTCTTGAAGGGTGGGGATTGCAGCTGGGCGACACCACACCTGGCCCACCTCAGTCATTTCATGGCCGTACTGTTTTCTGTGTACAAATATGCCGTCATTTTTAGTTATCATTCTGCTTTTGTGGAATGCTTTCCACACATGACAGCTCCAGGAGTACCTTGGTGTCTGTGCACTCCAGCATCTGTCTGTAGAACACATTACTTAGAAGCAGACGGCGTGGGTTAGAGGGACCCTTTACACTGCGCACTTAATGGGGGCAGGGGTTTAAACACAGGCCCCTTTCCTTCACTGAATACCCGGTGTCTAAACTAGGTGCTGGCACATTCAAAAATATTTGTTAGGCTACATAAAACAGTATAACGTTTTTAATGAGCTGGAGATATCTCAGCAGCAGAGAGCTTGCCTAATGTGCTCAAGGCCCTGGTTTTGATCTCTAGTACTGCAGGGGTGGGGGAGTGTTTTACTTTAATAAATGATGTAAAGCATTGGATAAAATGTAACACACATTCTTCATTTCAAAGCAATAATTAAAGCAAAATCTTAATATCCTAAAAATAGAAGAAAGCTTCTTAGTTTAATAAAGAGAATATGCCAAAAAAAGAGATGCATAACTAATGGCGTATTTCACAGTGAAATGGAAGCATTCTAGGTTAAGTCAGGAACAAAGATGCAGCTTGGTAATCAGTCACGTTAGTAAACCTGTTACTGGCTTTCAGTAACAACAGGAGAGTAAGTGAGGCAGGACTGTTGGAAAAGGGGGACACCCCATCACTCTTCATAGGTAGTGTGATTATCTCCCAGACAAGCCAAGAGAAATCAACTTGAAAGGAGTGAGAACCAATTAGATGTACCAAAGTCATCAGATCCAAGACACAAATACACAAATCAGCACCTCCCTTATTCACCACTGATTCACATTAAAGACACAGCACTGCAGAGGAGCCGAGATGTTGCTCATTACTTTACCACTTCCCACGGTCATAACTCAGATGCCAGTCTCCAAAAATACCTCCACTTGCAAGATGTTGTTTGAAAGCATGTATTTATCCAACCATGGAGGTTAACCTTTCTGCTCAGTTGCTGTACTGTTCCCCACTGCACCCCTGGGGCACCCAGTCTCTCCCTGCCACGCCTCAGGCTGGGATTCAGGGATAGTGAGCTACAGCCACAACCTGGATTGCTCCACCTCCTCTGCTCCTCGCTGACCTTGTTTCTGCGCTCCAGCATTTTAGTAACTCCTCCCTTCTTTCCTTCTCCCCACGCCTTCCGATGAATGCACGGGGCAGGGAAGCGGGATGGGGAGGGAACAACTGCGATTAAAAGTTTTCTTTCTCCATTTTTGGACCACAAAACCCAAGTAAACATTTCCCACTTTAAATTCATGGTCCTAGACTTTTTCTTTTTCTTATTTTTAAAATTTTTAACACTGGGGATTAAACCCAGGGCCTTAGCAACATATCTCTAGTCTTGTTTATTTTTTACTTTTAAAGACAGGGTCACTGGGCTCAAACTTACAATCTGCCTGCCTCAGCCTCCCACGGTGCTGAGATTACTGGTATATGCTTGGCTTACAGTCTATCTCTTAGTCTTACTGGGTTTTGCATTGGCCAGGCTGACTTTCTCCTTTGACTCTGTGCCACGCCTCGCGCACAGGTGTGCTGCAGATGCTGGTCTCACCTCGTGTTCTGGCTTGTGTCTAGAGATTCCCACAAAGCCTCTTCCAGTCATAGGGTTCTTTTGGAGGTGGCTGGGTCTAGAGTGTGTGATTGGTTGGTAGTGTAATGCTAGGATTAAGAGTGGGTGACTGCTCTATCAGTCCACTGATTGGACTGGCACCGTCTTTATCTCGGTAGACTGGATACAATATAAGGGACAGAAAGAGGTTTGTCTTCCCCTTTTTTGCTCTTGTTGCTTTTGCTGTCTTCTACCGCCATGAACTGTCACCTCTCTGTTATGTGCCACCCTGGCTTGGAGGCAGCTGATTATGGACTGAAACCTCCACAAACTGTAAGCAAGATAAACCTTTCCTCATTTAACGTTGGCTGTCAGGTATTTTGTGTCAGCAATGAGAAAAATAACTAAGACACCTCATAATCCATTGAGAAGACAGAAATCATCAGACTTCAACATCTTCATCTTCCTGCCACAAAACTACATGCCTCCCTATATCAGTGCTGGATTTTTTCTTTGTTCATCTGGTTACAAAGGAGTAAACCTCTCTCCTTGTCTCAAAAAGATTGACATGTGTGAGCAATAAAATTAAAGAAATTAATATTTCTTGTTCAAGGTATTTCCCTATCTGTGCTTCTACTTGAAAGGAGAACCAACCTTTTTCTTTCTCTCTTTGTTTTTTTCTTTGAAAGAAAGAAATTTCTTTGAAACAGCCAGATCATTTTGTTGGGGGGAATCTTGGATGATAAGTCTGTATTTCATCTTTGTGGTGAGTGGACAACTATCACTGACTGCAGTGTTGGGGAAATCTCAGTCATTTTCCTCATTGCTAGGATGAAATAACTAATACCCTGAATTCAAAGCACAAGAGGTTTGTTTTGGCCCCCAATAGTTAGAAATTTCAGTCCACGGTCAGCCACCTCCAGGCAGAAGTGGCACAGTGCAAGGGTCTCAGTGGAAAGAATCTGCTCACATCATGGTGACCGGGAAGCAGAGAAAGCAGGGAGGAGCCATGCAGGGGGTACCCTTCCAGCCCAAGCCTTCTGATGCAGCTCTTCCTGCCAGATCCTGCCTCATAACAGCACTAAGCCCCGTGATTCAACTGCCTTCCCAAAGACCTGCCTATGAACACAGGAGGCTCTTGGACAACATCTAGATGTAAACCGTAAATTCTGCCCCTGAGCCCCAAAGTTCTCATGTGTGTCTCCTTATGCAAAAGGCAGTTAGCCCATCTCTAAGAGTTGCCGAAGTCCTTATGGTTATAGCATGCTGAGGAGTCTGAATCTAACATCTTCTCTGAGACTCAAGGCCAGCTCCTAGCTGTGAGTTCCTGTAAAACTCAAAAAGAAATTTAAACACTGTAGACAAACAACGGCACAGGATAAACATTCCTATTCCAAAAGAGAGGAACAGGGGGATAGAAACCAAAGCAAGACTGAAACCTAGCAGGCAAACATTCAATCCTGAAGTTCCATGTTCAATGTCCATAGCAAAAATATGAATTTCAAATAGTTTGGTCACCCACCCCTGCAATATTGCTGGTTGCAGGCCTTGTGGCCTCCCTCTTGGGCTTGTTTTGCTCACTGCCTGAGAGTTTCTTTAGCAGATGTTCTAGGTTCCTGGCTTCTTCAACTTCCTTGGAGTCTCCACTGTGCTTGTGACTTCACTCTTCCAGTTTCATATACTGTCCTCTCCAGGGCATACTGCCTGGCCTCCAAGGTGTTCTTCTTAAATCTGGGTAGAAGCCTCCCTGATTTTACAATATTTGCATTTTGCATTTCTGTAAAACAAGGACCGTGTGGATAATGCCAAGGTCTACACCCTCCTTGAGCAGTAGCTGGGCCCCCTTGGATCATACTGCGGAGGCTTCTGAGTGCTTGGACGTGTGAACCCTGGAAGCATTTCTGTCTTCTTCCTAGAAAAAACAGAGAACTCTGGGGCTCTCTTTTTGTTATGCATTAAAAACTAGTGGTCAACTTAACACCAGCTGAATTACATCAGCATGGTGCTGAGTATAGATGGCCCACCTGAGGAAAGTTGCCAGCATAAATAGAGATGTGGAAAAGAAGAGCAAGGCATTGTGGGTTCTTTTAAGAGTTGCTGTTTTGAGCCATTGGTTCTCCTGGAGGTGCTTGTCATGCTGGCTTCTCCAGTATGGATTCGGCCATTATCATTGGAGGAGCTCGGGACCTCGTTGCTGAGAGTGACTGTGGTTCACTTTGGGGGAGCTCTGCTCCTCACACTAAGCATTGCTTCCTGGCTCCAGAGGGGAAGATGTGCACTGGAGAAGCTTGTCATGCTGGGCTTCCTGAACTGTACTCAACTGTTCTCATGGTTGGAGGAGCACAGGACCTCGCTGCCGCTGAGGATGGCTGTGGTACTGTTCAGGGCAGCCCTGCTCCTTATTTTGAGCGTGACTTCTTGGCTCCAGTGTAGAACCCTCTACCCACTGCACAGCTCCTTCACCCCACTGGCATAGACTTTCTAGTTCCACCACTGATCTTTGGCCTTCCTGGCACAGAACCATAAAATATACTGGTGTGAGTCCTTATTATGGGCTCTTAGATTTCCAGTTGGATTTGTGGGAGGCATTGTCATGCATTTTGGGTCTCTAGCTGGACTCTTGCAGGATATTGCTGTGGGATCCAGGCCCTTGGCTGGATATCCTGGGTCTTTAGTGTTGTAGACGATTTTCCTACACTTTCTTGTGTTTAACTCAGGGTGACCATTATAAAACAGTATTACAAACTCTGTGTCCTGTATACAGTTGTTCTCCCTGTAACCCCTGACTGCAACACTTTTCAAAACAATTTCTTTTACTTTTGCAAAACAGAGGGTGATGTCTTCTCTTTCCCAAGATGCTCTCAAGGTATCCTTCCTGTTGTCCTGATGCAAAGTACTTAACTTGTAAAATTCTAATCTTTTCAGCAACCAAGCTGACCTGGATCAAAGTTTCATAGGCCTCAGTTTTACGGAGTCTAAGTTTTTTGATATCTCCCTTTCTGACCACCAGCAAAATTTTTGAAATTATTTAGCTGCTTCTCACAGTATTTATAGCTAAAAGCTTGCAGAAGTAACCTTGCCACAGCCTCACCTTTTGGGTACCTTGAGACTTCCTATGCCAGGTAAATTAGTCCACCACCCAAAGTCTTAGGGCACAAGCGTAATGTAGACATAATTTCTACCAGATCATCACATAGATGGTCTCTAGCCCAACTACCAGAGGAGTCCTTGTTCCCAACTGAAAACTGAGCCTGCTCTTTATAGTCTATATTTCTACCAGTATTCTCAGTTTCTGAGCTCTGACCAGTATAACCCATCAGGCTTTGTATACAACATTCTAGAGCTTCTCCAAACCTTTCCATGTTAAAGGCTCTTTAAACCATGTGGCTAGGTCGTCGTTGCACTTCTGTGATACCCCAATCTGTCTTAGTTACTTTCCTTGTCACTGGGACAAAATACACTGCATCCTCAAATTAAAGGAAGAGGGGATTACTTTGGCTCATAGTTTTTAGACGTTTCAGTCCAAAGTTGGCTGATTCCAGACAGAAGCAGCATGGTGCCAGGGCCAGGCTGGAGGAAATCTGCACATCATGGTGATCAGGAAGCAGAGAGAGAAGGGAGGAGTCAGGGAGGAAGGTAGACTCTTGCCGCAACCCATGCAGTTCCTAAGGTTCTTGGGGTGAAGGACTGCGAGAGGATGAGAAAATAAAGACAGAGACAAAGTTGGAGTCAGGTGGAGCCCTTATCCTCCTGATGGGAAGAAAGGAACTGGCCCCTCAATGTAGGGGCGTTTATTTATACCTTTTAGCAACCTAATGTCATATGACACCCTGTTGTCCTTGCAACCCACAGCTCAGACTGCCTTGGGGCAAAGCATTCTCTAGGCTGAAGTAGCATCCTCACGTGACTTGCCCTAGGCTCTCTTTGTTCTTGGAATGATCTTGTCTAGATCATGCCCTAAGTCAATTTTCAGCTTCAACGGCTCCCAATAGACTCTTCAGGTCATGCCCCTAACTCATCTCTCCCAATCAGACCCTGCCTCCTAAGACAAGACAGCTACAAGCCTCCTCGATTCAATCATCCCCTGAAAGCCCTACCCATGAGCATATGAGGCTCTTGGGGGACACCAAGATATAAGCCATAATGTAGTGTAGAGTGATATAATGTTTAATCTATAAAGAATTTCCGTATGAGCCCAATTGCATGTTAGAGCCCAGAAATTTGAGGCCAAGATGGGCAATATAGCAAGACTCTTTGTATAAAAGCAAACCAAAACAAAATAATCTGGATATGTTGTATTAAAACTTTCTGTAGCTATAATTTTCTGAGTTTAAAAAAATCTTGGATGACAAGTCTCTGTACATGTGCCAAGGTATCTGGAAATTTCATGGAATGCTGTTAGGGGAATATGTGTAAGTAATATGAGTATGGAAATATGATATAATTTGGTAGAGCTTTTGCCTTTTATGAAATGGTTCTAAGGAGAAGCATTATATAGAAGATTGGTGATTCAAAAACAATGCTTTAAGAAAAGAATTCTGTAATTATCCCATTTAATGTCATTTTCCAATGATTTTGGCTGTAATTTAATTTTATAAACATGATTGAGGTTTTTGTTTTGTCTTTTGTTTTGAGACAGAGTCTCACTATGTAGTACAGGCTGACCTTGATCTCCCTGTGTAGCGCATGGCTTTGAGCTCAAGGTGCCTCAGCCTCCAAGTGCTAGGAGTCACGTGCCACCATTCCCAGCTATATCATTTGGTCTTGTTTTCAGATTATTTTTGCCAAGTTTGGGCAGTTAGGGTTGTATAACACCAACATAGTAATTATGCATCCAAAGACTCTGAAATTGGCATTCAGTCCTAGAATTCCAAGTTTAAAGCAAACAAGCATATTGGTAGTTTGGCACAAACATATGGGCAAAAAATCAATTTAGAAGGAAGTTAAGCTTTATTTTGGAGAACCAATAATTCGCCCATCCAATGTCATTATTGTATACTAAGGTGTCCGCTGGTTCTGCCGGTTGGACTGGGCTGGATGTGGGGCTGTGGTGTTGAGGGAGGATGGGCTTTCTATCTTTTCAGGCTGCTGGAGTTGCTGGTGATGGGGAGGAAGGACAAGGAGAACTCCCTGAACCTACACATGGTGGGGGCGATTCCAGAATATTGAGGGCAAGGATGAAAAAGAAAAGCAGAAGGGGAAGAGGAAGATGGAAAAGAGGGATGAGAACAGAAAGAATTAGAAACAACCTGGCATGGTGGCACGTACCTGGAATACCAGCAGTCCAGGATGCTGAAGCAGGAGGATCACAAGTAGGAGCCCAGCCAACGCAATTTAGTGACTTAGAAAGACTCTACTTCAAAATTAAAAATAAAAAGTGCTGGGGATATAGCTCGGGGTGAAGGCCCTGGGTTTGTTCTCTTACACTGAAAAAAAATTTTGTTTTAAGAAAAAGAAAAAAATTTTTGAGACATTAGAGGACAATACAAAGATTAAGAGACCAGGTAGTTCAAATGACGATCTATAATATGGCATGTTAAAATTAATATAAAATAGAACTGTACTAACCAAAACCGAAAATGAGTTCCCATAACATAATGATACTGTCTTAGTTATTTTTCTCTCATTGCTGAGACAAAATACCCAGCAGCCAAAGTTAATGGAGGAAAGGTTTATTTAGCTCACTGTTTGTAGAGGTTTCAGTTCGTATCAGCCGGTGCCAAGGTAGGGTGGCACATGGCAGAGGGGCAACTGTTCATGGAGGCAGAAGACAGCAAAAGCAATAAGAGCAAAAAGGGGGAGACAAGTCTCTTTCTGTCCCTCATGTTGTATCCAGGCTACCTGCCATAGGGTGGCTGTAGCACTCACACCCCTGATCCTAGCCAGAACTATTCCAAACCAATCAGTGGACTGATTTACTAATCACATACCCTTGATCCCAGTACCACATACTCTAGATTCAGCCACCTCTGAAAACCCTATGATCCCATGAGGCTTTGGGGAGACATCTAGACACAAACCGTAGCAGATAAAAAAAAAACTTAATTAGAGATTAAATTGGAAATGCTAACGTGAATTCTTTATTCTTTTTAGGAGACTACTGCTGTTGCCACAGTAATTTGAGTAGTGTCCTGTTTGATATCATTCTGCTTCTTTCTACAAGTTACTTGAAACCAGCTTGTCTTAGTTACTTTTCTCATTGCTGAGACAGAACGTCTGACAGTCAAAGTAAATGGAGGAAAGGTTTATTTAGCTCACGATTTGTAGAGGTTTCAGCCCACAGTTGGTTGGCTCCAAAACAGGGTGCCATGGCAGAGGGCATTGCAGAAGAGGGACAGACCACAGCAGACAGAGGGTAGCAAAGTACCAAGCAGTGAGGGTCAAGCGGTGACCCTATTCCTGTCCCTTATATTCCACATGCAACCAAGGTGGGTCACCCTCAGTCCTACTCAGAACAGCTGCAAACCGGTCAGTGGACTAATTTAGTAATCACACACCTTTAATCCCAGCACCACACACTGAGTCACAGCGTCACATTCCCTAGATCCAGCCACCTCTGAAAAGCCCCAGCTGTGACCCCATGAGGCTTTGGGGGGACATCTAGACAGAAGGTATAACACATCTTGTGTACTTCAGTGCCCAGTTTTTTCTTTTTTCTCTAGTATTATGCTCATTTTAAGAGAAATGGGGTTTTCCAAAATATCCTGGGCACAAGAAAAACCAAGATAAGCCTGAGCACAAGAAAGACCAAGACGAGTCTGAAAGTGTTTTCCCCTAGAGACAACATAGATAACTTTCAGCAGCAGCTGGTGTTGAGGGCAGAGAGGCGTCCTGAAGCGAGGGGTCCTAGACCATTTGGGGCACAGAAAGGGAGGCCACACTCACCATCAGTTAGTGTGAGTCTTCACCGCCAGGGTGTCCCTGGAGATTTTGAATTCCTACAATTCGTTTCTTTTTTTTTTTGGTCTTCAGCCCAGACATTCTGGAATTTTTTTCCAACACATGCAGGTCCAGATGAGCCTCTTCCAGGAACAAAACCACAAATCCAACATGGGCAGCCAGTACGATAAGTGAGATCAACAGAAAATTAAAGATATGAGTATCAGAGAAGCAATTTTTTGATTCTCTTTGAAAAGAACTTCTTTTGAAAACTTTTTCTAATATTTTGGTTATCATATGTTTATTTTATTTTTCTGAGTCAGAGTCTCAGTGTGTAATCCAGGCTGGCCTTAAATTCACTATATAGCCAAGGCTGGCCTCGAGTTTGTGATGATCCTCCTGCCTCAGCCTCCTGAGTGCTGAGATTACAGATATATGGCACCTCACCAAGTTGCTTGTTTATTTGCTTTAAAATAATTTTAGGCCGGGCGTGGTGGCACACGCCTTTAATCCCAGCACTCGGGAGGCTGAGGTAGGCAGAGTGTTGTGAGTTCGAGGCCAGCTTGGGCTACAACGCGAGCGCAAGGCCAGCCTGAGCTACATAGTGCGACCCTGCCTCAAAAAACCAGGGCTGGGAGTTTGGCTCGGTGCCTTAAGCCCCTGCCCTAGCAGGCATAAGGTTGTGAGTTCAATCGAGTTCAATCCCTGGTGCCGCAAAAAAAAAAAAAATAAAAATAAAATAAAATAATTTTAGGACTGAATTTTAATTTCATAAATCAAGTTTGGAAGACAAACCTTGATTCTCTATTAATAGTTAAGAAGATGAAGGTATCACAAGGTACACTGAAAGGTTGTAATTAGACAGTCATGTTTCCAAAGTTGTCCAAAAAGAAAAAAAAAATGTGTTAAGGAGGCTTTAGCTATCCAGTGTGTGTGTGTATGTGTGTGTGTGTGTGTCTGTTTTGATCTCCATGTTCAAACTTCAAATGTGAACTTCTTCCCATGGGAATAAAAATGTACAGTGACACAGAAAAAAGAACATGTTATATATTTATATTTTGTGGTGCATAGTATATCATATGTACTAAGCAAATGTTCTACCACTGAACTATACCTCCAGCCTGAGAACATTCTGTGTAGTGAGAAGAATGTTGTTAAATTGGGTATGGTGGTACACACATATCATCCCACCACTCTGGGAGGCTGAGGCAGGAGGATTTCAAGTTTGAACCCAGCCTGAGTAACTTACTGACTTAGTGAGACTCTGTCACAAAATAAAAAAAATTTAAAAGGTTTGGGGTATAAGTCAGTGCAAAAACCCTGGGCTCCATTCCCAATACACACATATGTACAAAAGAAAGATGTTAAATGAATTAACTGAACAGAAAACTGTAGCTAGGACATTATGAAGTGGAGAAAAACATATGAGTGAATAGAAAAACCTCAAGGGGGACTGATGTGGAGAGACCTAAGGAAAGCTGACATTGCTAACAACTGAAGAAAGAGAGAAAATACCGAGTCTTATTGACAATGTGGGTAAACTGATATTCCCCCAAGGCTGCACCTTTGTGACAAACGTCAAAAGCACAGAGACTTTCGTTTTTGAAACTGGACATCACTGTACTATTTAGTAATCACACAGAGTGACCGTGCTGTTCAAATGCCATTGTAATGATTCTCCAACTGTGATTCTCAGTTGGATTCAATCTCTTCCACGTATTTCTAATTATTCTTTTTATGTCTATGACTAGTAGCACACTCATGTTTCACATGAATATGAACTAACCTAAGAGCACGGAGCCACTGTTTTTCTAGTGAATAAAATGCATTGCATGTTTAAATCAAGCAGTGTAAGTTGGCAAACGTATCGTATTTTAAAAAATATATTTTTCCCAGCACCCGGGGGGCTGAGGTAGGAGGAGCGTTGTGAGTTCGAGGCCGGCTTGGGCTACAATGCGAGTGCAAGGCCGGCCTGAGCTACATAGTGCAACCTTGCCTCAAAAAACTAGGGCCAGGAGTTTGGCTCAGTGGCTTAAGCACCTGTCTGGCAGGCATGAGGTTGTGAGTTCAATCCCTGGTGCCACAAAAAAATGTATTTTTTTTTTTTTTTTTTTTTTCTCCAGCACGGACTCCAGGAAAAGAACTATCTTGGGCCTCCCGAGAACCCACTGTGTTGGGTCAGGAAGGTTCCAACCAGAAGACAACTAACCTGCCTCCCTAGTGAGTGGCACGCAACTGGCACGAACTCCAGGAAGAGAACGATCCGTGCCTCCTGTACACCTACCAGTGCACAGGCTAAGAATCAAGGACACCCCTCCCCCCCGCAAGCAACCTGCTGGTTCGGAGGACCAGCTAAGTTGATGGCAACTAAGGTATCTAAAGCAACTAAATGCTTGTATTGTTTGGTTGATTTTGCAGGCCTAGGGCCAGCAGTCTGAGCATCTCTTGGGTAGATGACAGTATGCAATGTAGCAAATATGGGGGATTCTCTTTTGTCTTGTCTCTGAGGCCCAGTATTGTTCTCATTGTTTTGCTTTATTCTGATTAATTTCTTTTTGGCTTTATTTCATATTCCGTTTTTATTGACTTTTGTTTCTGGTTTGATTTTACTATACCTATTGGAATGGTCAACTATTGCTGACCATTAGTATATCAACAAGATATACTATAGCAGCTATTGCTTTCATAGTATCTTACTTTGAAGTTCTGTATCAGTTCTACTGCTTTGTTTTGATTGACTTTGTTCTGTTACGTTTTGTTGGATTTTACTATCTTTAATATATATATTATATATATATATATTGTTTTGTTTTGTTTTGTTTTTGTTTTTGTTTTTGTTTTTTGTCTGTAAGTTATCGGGTAGGGGGATTTGGTTTACCTCACTAATGCCCTAAG
Source organism: Dasyprocta punctata (assembly GCA_004363535.1). Taxonomy (NCBI): domain Eukaryota; kingdom Metazoa; phylum Chordata; class Mammalia; order Rodentia; family Dasyproctidae; genus Dasyprocta; species Dasyprocta punctata. The sequence goes on along the minus strand of RJWM01014076.1, from coordinate 20,594 downwards.
CCCTCTATTCTGCCTGCGCTGATGGGTGGTCTGAGGCAGGTTTGTAAAAGTGAAGGGTATACACAGCACCGGGAAAAGAGTGAACTCGACTACAATTAGCAGGATACGTTCTCATTCGAAGACATGCAAGCCAAATGCAATTGTTTTGATTCACTGGTCCCTGGCTGGATTCCTTGCATCCAAACTAATAGCAGAAGGCAATTAAAAACACATGAACAGACTGAGTGAAACTATGGCATATTAACCCTGAAAAACAATACACCTAAAATGCCATCCTTGTCATGATGATATTTCATAGTTTCTCTACTTCCTAAAGCCACTGCAGATGTGTGTGTGTGCAGGAAAAGCGGTTTGATTTCATAGACACCCGAATCATATGTGTCCATGTGAATTCCAACGGTCCGTTCACGCCTCTCTCTGAAACACCTTTTCATCCTTCTCCTAAGTAGGACATTTTTCCTTCTGTATTGTTCTTGATTGTCTTCACTGAGTAAACTTGATGGAGCATTTGCCATTCTTGATTGTTGCATAAACAATTCACCTGACTTTAAAAGCTAGGACGGTGAGGTATGGTGGCCCATTCCTATCATCTCAGGTGCTTGGGAGGCTGAGGCAGAAAAGACAGAGAGTTCGAGGCCAGCCTGGACAACTTAGCAAGACCCTGTCTCGAAATAAAAAATAAAAACAGGTGGGGATGTAGTTCAGAGATAAAGGACTTGCATATCATGCACGAAGTCCTAGCTTCAATCCCTGGTACAATAAATGCAATCAATCAATCGATCAATCAATGCCAGGAAAAATGGTTGACAAATGCAAGGTTCTGAGTTTGATTCCCAGTACCAAAAAAAAAAAAAAAAAAAAAAAAATTTTGCCAGGAAAAGAAGTGTTATAGATCAAGATCACATGGTCATATATTTTAATAACAAAGTACCTGCACTCTAGTTTGTTGTATGAAAATTAAGAGGCTCAGGACTTATGGGGTTTAGAGGGGCAAGACCCCCACTCTAAGTATGTTTGGAAAACTGTGCAGAAGCCAGGCAGGACTATACCTTCTGGATGTACCCACAAAGCTACTTCTGTGTACCTCAGCCTTGTTAGCTCAGCCTTGCTAGCTCTATGCATATCCATCCAGACCCCCTTCAACTTTCTTTAAATGTATTCCTCTTGAAGTGTGAACTGGTGAATAAATTTCTTACTTTTCCTGTACATCTCTAAAATGAGACCAAAAGGTGTCGTATGTACGCTTTCCAACTCCTCACAATGAACATATCACAAACTTGTATAAATAAATAAGCAATTGGGACCAAAGGCAAATGGAATGAAAGAAGCATATTTCTAGTCTTCTGACTTTTAGAAAGAAATTGACAAATAACCATCTGGCGCCCACTTCATTTTAAAATGCTGAACATAGCCAAATCTGTTATTTTCATTTTTCATTTGCACATGTGGTACTGGGGATTGAACCTAGGGCCTTAGCACTCATCTCACTAAGCTGCCCAGTCTAGGTTTGAATTTTGAATCCTCCTGCCTCAGTCTCCCAGAGTGCTGAGATGACAGGCATGCACCATACTGCCCATCCTTTATTTTAATTTTTGATATAAAGTAAAATATACTTACGTACACTACTGGTCTACTTTATATGGGCTTCTTTTTATAAAACTGTTTTATCAAGCTGGTATATTTTACAACACACCAGTGAGGACCTTAAAACATGTTTAACTTGGATCATTTGCAGAGTAGCCCTGTGCTTCAGTGCAACTATCAAGGTTAAAATGAATCTAGTCTCAAAAGAGGGTATATAATAGGCATATTTATATTATAATTGGTACATTTATGATATTCTTCTTTCCAGATATTTTCTGTTTCCAGACAACAGAGACATCAAGAAGTAATGGCAGTAGAGGAATAATGTGCTGTTATTCTGCACTTAGAAATATGATTTTTTTTCCTTTTAAAATAGGATTGTTTTGAAAGAATATACAGTCTCAGAAAGACATAACGATCACCTGGAATTTGAACAGCTTCTATGAAGAGATTATCCAGAGACTCCTCATTTGCCAGGCTGATGTGATTTCATCTTGGTCCCTGAGCTAGTTTCATCCCAAATTCTTTTTTTTTTTTAATTTTTATTTTAAAGAGAATAAAACCCAGGAAAATAAAACAGAATAAAACCAATCAGAATAAACCAGAATAAGAGATACAGGACTTCAAAACCTTAAGAAACCAACAATAGTTACCATAATGCCTTTTGTTGTCTTCAAAATAGTTGCAGATACTTTCAAACAAAGTAAAAATTGAACAGAACAGAACAGAATAGAATAGAAACAGTAAAACCAAAACAATGAATGTTATAAAGGACTTGAAAACAAGCTACTAGTAAATTCAAAATGGCTACCATAATATGTCTTGTTATCTTTCAAATAGCTGCTCATGTCATTAGATTTAACATAATCAAACAAAACCAAAGAGAATAAAACCCAACCAAACAAAACAATGAAAATGATATGGTTTCCTGGCCAGGATCACTTCCTGGTGAGGCCTGGTCCCCCCCACTTCCACAGTTCACAAATGGCGCAGACTCACAGAGAGAGGCTTGGGTGTGGCTGTCCCCACTCGGGCAGCAGCTGTGCATGACGCTGGTTTCCAGGCGGGGATCACCTCCTGGTGAGGCCCCTGCTTCTCTCTCCCCGCAGTATGGGAATGTTGTCATCCCAAATTTTTTACTGTTCCTTTTGTTTTTTTTCTAACAGTAGATTTCCTCCTTCAGATGCAAAAACTCAGTTTGTTATTCTGAACTATCAGAAATTTGGTTTATAGATATAATTAAAAAAATTTTTTTTGATGATGAGGAATATTGTCCACACATATAATAAGGACACAAATATTTTCAATGGACAGATTGTTGATGTCTTTTTGTTGTTTTGTGGGGCTGGGAATTCAACTCAGGACTTCTTGCACTGAATTACCTCCCAGAGCTTTTAAATTTATTTTTAATTTTATTTACTTATTTTTTGTTTGTTTATTTTTAGGGTACTAGGTATTGAACCCAGGGATTCTACACTGGGCTACATCCCAGCTCGCTTGCTTGCTTTCTTTGTTTCTTTCTTTCTTTCTTTCTTTCTTCTTTTAGCCAGGGTCTCATTATGTAGTTCAGGCTGGTCCTGAACTCATACAGCTCAAGCAGGTCTCCAGCTTGCGGTAGTCATCCTACCTTAGCCTCTCAAGTGCTGAGATCACAGGACTGCACCACCATACCCAGCTACAATATTTTTATTTTGAGACAAAGTCTCATGAAAATGCTGCATTGCCCAGGCTGGGCTCAAACTTGGAATCCTCCCATCTCAGCCTCCTGAGGTGCTGGAATGATAGGCATGTGCCACCACACCCAGCTTTATTTGTTTATTTTTAACGATGTAAACATGACATTTTTATTCTCTAGATTCTGAGCAAGTCCAAACCTATTGAGAATGCTTAAATTTAAGTATTTACAGTTAGTGACAATTAGCACATTTACAGTAACTTTCACTCCATTTACAAAGATCTGGGTTTTTATGACCATTTGTATTACCATGCAAACCCATTAGCTTTAGCATCCTGTCCAAGACAGGCTCAGCACCAGCGGGAAGTCTAATGATCTAATTTGGTCATGCTAGCATTCTTATAAAGTAGTGGATTCCAATTTCCTAAGAAATTTAAACTACAGGTTCTGGTTTTCTTTATGATCTTTTAATCATGAAATCCATACCTTACATTACTGTGACATATTAAGAGCTGTTTTTAAGGCGCAGAAAGTTTCTCTGAGGATTTAGAATTAGATGAGCTACTTCTGTGTCCTTTTAATCCCAGGACTTCCTCCTCTTTCTCTTCAAGACCACCATCAGTATCACATTTCACATTTACTAAACATTTCTGCTACAGCAGCTGCTATATAAAAGATGAGATTTCTGCTCTTGAGATAGCAGCTTAAACGACAGCATGGCTTGGATCTTCTTGTGGGTGGCCAGGGACACATTCCTGGGTGGTGTTGGTGAGCTCCCTCTTGAGACCTGGGCATTTTACTCGCACGCTGGACAAGAGAGATGGTGAGCAAGGGCTGTTCCTTGCTGGGTCTGTAGAGTCGCATTTGAAATTGGTCAGACACTGGCAAAAACGAAACAAGGAAACATGACAGGACTATGGAAGGAGGAGGAAAGGATGAGTGAGAAAGGAAAAAGCAGCGCTACCCAGCCAGGAGCTGAGCAGGTCCTGCACTGGAAACCAGTCCAAGCGGGGCGACAGCTCCCTCCAGTCCAGTGTGCTCTCCTGTTGAGCAGAACATTCCCCTAGCCATCACTCTGTGTCCATGATAAAGTAAAGCAAAAGGAAGACGCCTTTATAACTGCGTCTGCCTCAGCAAAGCATACGGCCACTGGAAAACTGCACAAATGATCAGATGCCCTCGCTTCCCGCAGGCTGCCGCCTGCCTGCTTCCCCGTCATCTCTCCTGAGGGCCACAGAAAGTGCTAAGGTACCAGTCACACTTCGCTCCCACTTCGCATAGCAGCGATCAGTACACACACCTGCTGCTTTTTTTTTTAATTTTATTTTAGAGTGAATAAAACCAAGCAAAATAAAAGAGAATAAAGCCAATCAAAACAAGACGGTGTAAGTGACACAGGATTTCAAAACAAGGTAATAGGAGATCAACAATGGTTACCATACTGCCTTTTCTTGCCTTCAAAACAGCTGCCCATACCTTCAGACAAAGGAAAATTAAATAGAACAGAATAGAAGCAATAAAAACAGAACAATGAATGCAGTACAGGACTTCAAAACAAGAGAATAGTAAATCCAAGATGGCTACCATAATAGATCTTAGTATCTTTGAAATAACTGCCCATGCCATTGGATATAATAAAATCAAACAAGACAAAACAGAATAAAACTCAACCAAACAAAACAATGAAAATTATACAGGATTTCAAAACAAGATAATAGGGAATTAACAATGACTACCACCTTCAGAAGGAGATCCCCCATAGATGCCACATTGTGTATTGTTATCCTTGGAATAGATGATCAGACTACAGGCTTGAGTCCTGCAAAGTCGGTGAAACACTAAACACTACAAGCATTAAGTTGTGTTTTACCTCAATAGCTATCATCTTAGCCTGTGTTTCTCTGGATCAGCTGGTCACTTATGGGAGTGAGAGTGGGGGCAACTTGGCTCTTCTTGTCTCCCAGCCCACATGCTGGGAGGGGCTGGCATCTGGTTCTCCCCTCAGTAGCCCATGCATGGCACTGGCTCGTAGGGAGGGCTTGGCATCTTATTGGCTACTTGTTCTCCTCCCCTGCAGTCCACAATTGGCACCAACTTGTGGGAAAAAGCTGGCATCCAGTTCTCCCCCCAGCAACCTGCACCAATTGAGATATTTTTAAAACAATGGAATAGATAACTTGAGAAATTTATGTTTCTCCCTACTTTCTATTTTTCTTCTATTTTGCTTTTTGTGTATGCAGAAATATCTTGCATTTCTCATATAAAAGAACCATGTGATATTCGAGCTTGTATGTTTGACTTATTTCACTTAGCACTATGTTCTCAAGTTGCATCCATTTCCCCATGAATGCCTCAAGTTTATCTCTGTTTATGGCACAGTAGTACTCTGGTGTATACTAATAGCATGTTTTCTTATCCACTCCTCTGTTGGTGGACTGTGGTCTAAGTCTCTTTTAATGCTGTATCCTCAATAGCTCTTCCATGATGTGTGGTCTCCCTGTTTGCAGCTGCCGAGCCAATAAATCCAGCTTGATTTTACCGTACATGTGTCACTGGTGGCCTTTGGTTGCAAAGCATTAATAAGTGGGGGGTCTGGATTGTAGAATTTCCATACATTTCAGAATGTCTCTGTGTTTCCATTTCAAAATGCATCAGTCACCTGAGCTTGCTTTCAAAAATGAAGACTTCTTTGCTCATCCCTAGTTCTCCTGAGCTGACTCTCTGTGGAGGCCAAGGACCTGTATTTTAACAAGGCCCCAGGCAACCCTTATGTGCACAAAGGAGTGACTCAAGCTCTCCGTGTACTTCCCTGTGTGCCAGAGAAGTGTACACCCAAGGAAGAATGCCAGGGCACACCTTACCCAAATGTGCACCCATCTCACTGAGAGATGAGTCCCAAACCCACTGAGCTTAAAAATACAACTTAGTGAATACGACAGTTGATCCTCATTCTTCACACATCCTGTATTTGCAAACTCACCTATTTGTTACAGTTCACTTGTAGACCCAAATCAACGCTGGTGGCGCTTTCAGAGTCTTCTGAAGATGTGGGCAGCACGTGGACAATTTTGAGTTGCCCAGTGCCCCTGTTCCCAGAGGAGAGAAAACTGCCTTCTCCCTTCCCCATCTCTCTTTACTGTGTAAAATAAAGTTAGACATAAAATTTTATCATTTTAACCATTTTTAAGCACACTCTTTAGGGGCGACCACGACAGCCATCCATTTCCAGAACTTTCTGTCATGTCAAACAAGAGCTCTGTGTCCATTAAACAGTAAATCCTTGTGCCCTCTTCCTGGGATCCCCTGGGAACCTCTGTTCTACTTTCTACCTCTGGGAACTTGACTATTCAAGGAACTTTATAGAAATGAAATTATGAAATACTTGTTATTTTTCTAGCTTACTTCATTTTGGATGATGTTTTCAAGGTCCACGCATACCATGGCATGTATCTGAATTTCATTACTTTTTTTCAGACAAGTAATTTTCTACTGTGTGTAGCATGAGCTGCATTTATTTTCATCCATCTACTGCTGGTGGACCACTGGATTTCTTCTGCCTTTTGGCTACTGTGACTAGTGCTGATGTGCTCAGGGAGCACAGGCAGCTGTTTGAACCCCCGTTTTCAACTTTTTGCCACATACCTAGGAGTGGAATTACTGGGTCATATGTTAATTCTATGCTTAGCTTCTAGACAAACTGCAAAACTGCTTCCCACAGCAGCTATCTTATCTAACATTCCTTCCAGCAATGTGCAGAGTCTCCAATTGTTCCATATACTAGCACATAGTTACGTTCCATTATTTAAAAAAAAATCAGAACTATCTTATTGGATGCAGAGTGGTCATTTTGTTTTTTGTAAAATAAAGAAGATGAAATCTACCAAAGTTATGTTTTCAGGGTTTTGTTTAATGGTTTTATTTTCTTTCCTCTTTTTTTTTTTTTTTTTTTTTTGAGACAGGTTCCTTTTATGTAGTTCAGGATGTCCTTGAATCCACTATGTAGCCCAGGTTGGCCTCAAACTCGCAGCAATCCTTCTGTCTCAGCTTGTTTTCAGGTTATAAAGTTAGACTCAAACTTGTAATCCTCATACCTCAGCCTCCTAGAGTGCTGGGTTTACACACATGCACCACCACAGCTAGACTATTCTGTGGTTTTAAAATTATACTAGTTGTGATATAGATAGATAGGTAGATAGGTAGATAGAGGTTTTATATATATATATATATATATATATATATACATATATTTGACATATTAATAAATACAGAATTGTACAAAAATTTCAAATAGCCAGGTTGTTGTAACTGAACATGGGTTTTTTTTTAAATAAGATGAAAACTAATTTTGGGGGCTTTTTTCTGCTTTTTAAAGACTAAGTCTCGCTATGTAGTTGTGGTGACTATGAACTGACTATGGAGCCCAGACTCGAGCTTATGATGACTCTCCTTGTCTCAGCCTCCCAAGTACTGGGATTACAGGCATGAAAAACTAAATTTTTAAGGAAATAAACTTGCATTATCTTCCTCTCTCCAGTTTAGTTTCTTCTGTCTCCAGAAATAACCCCTAGAGTGAATATCATGTGTTTCTACTTAATAGCTGAATATTTTAACAAACATACAGAATTATTACACTAGTCTCAGTTTTCATGTCTGTAAAGGGAGCTGCAGTAGAGTGAATCCTGTGCAAAGAAGACACTAAGATGTCATTATTGTGCATTAACAGATGCACAATCTATTTTTTCATGGGACACCTGTGGGGGGGGAAACACCATAAATTACTGCAGAATTTGGCTTCACACAAAATACACTTATGATCCAAGAGTTTCTGTGTATAGGGAAGCTGGGCCTCCTTGTTTCAAGGTTTCTGACGAGTCTAACGTCAGTGTCCACTGGAGCTGTGGGCTCAGCACAGGCTGGCCTGGGGAGGAACCACTGAAATTTGCTTGCAAGGTTATTGTTAGCACTCAGTGCTTCACAGCTACTGGGGTGAGGGCCTTGGCTCGTTATAGGATCTTGTACAAAGGCCCCTCAGCTCCTTCCCACGTGTTCCCCTTCTGACAGCAGCTTGCCATATGGCAGCTGGATGCCCTCATAGGGAAGGAGAAAGATAAGAGTGCGCATGTTGGAGCGACAGTGTCTTAGAGAAGTTACCCTCAGAAGGGACATGGCCTCTCCTTGCTGTTGTTACTAGAAGCAGGTCTCTAGGGCTAGGCAACACTTAAAGAGATGACACCAGGAGGTGGAGATCACTGACAACCAAGGGTTAGGAGGTATGGAAGAGCTGTTAGACTGTGCTGAGGTCTGACCCTGTGAAGAGGAGGTGGCAGGAGAAGGGCAGAGAGACACAGTTCATACTGTAATGGTCCAGCTAGGCTGATAGAGAGTAATTAGTTGAAGTCACCCATCTGAGGGACCCTGTATTGAAGGAGCATCCTGCCATTGGACCCCTGCCATGCTCTGTCCCTAGTGAGAGCAACTATCGGCAAGTGCGGCCTCAGAGTGGGTGAGGTGCTGGATTCCAAGCACAATAGCGGGTCTGATTAGTCAAATCCATGCCCTGTGGCAGATCTGAATGGCACATGTTCATGGTTGCTAGAGGGAATAAAAGTAGTCTTCCTTAGAGGGGGGAGAATTAAATGAATGGCCACACGAAAATCACATAAAATAGTACCTTATATATAACTCTTATGATTAAGATATAAATTGTCTGCCAAAGTCTCCTGATCTGAGAGTCCTAAAGGGGAGGGAGTCATGGGTGAGCTGGAAGGGTGGATTCCCTTCCTGACTCCTCCTTTCTCACTGTGATTCCAGGCTACCATGCAGTGAGCAGCTTTCCTCCGCTGAGACCTTCCACCATGATCTTTCACCACGGTCCAGCTGACCATGGACTAAACCTTCTGAAACTGTGAGGTTTAAGTTGTGGGGGTTAGGTGTTTTGTACCAGTGACAGGAAAATGGCCAAGACAATAATGAACACTGTATAAGTTCTAATTATAATATTATCACTTCAAAGATTCATTGTTGTTTTATTTTTAAACTGTGCATTGGACATTTCTAATTTCTTTTTTATTAGTACGCTTGCAGTATACAATGATCACATTTGTTGCGGGGAGTTGATGCATGGACACAACACATGGCAATTCTTTTTTCATCTCCTTTCCTTCCCGCTTCTCCCTCCTCATTCCATCTCTTGGCCTCTTTCCCTTCTGCAAAACGTCTATCTCACCAAGTCCTCCTTATCTTTTATTTTGCTCTTAATTTATATTTTGAGTTTCTTATATAAGAGAAACCATGTGATATTCAAACTTGTGTGTCTGATTCTTTCTCTGTGTTGGACTTCTGGAATTTTAACTATGAAGTGTCATAGGGAAATTTTTTTATGATTGTGGCTATTTTTTAATATGGTATGCCTCTCTTATCTGTGTGTTTAATTATTTTCCTATATTTGGAACACTTTCTGCTATTATTTCTGTGAACAAGCTTTGTTATACCCTTTGTGCTGTCTTTTGAATTTTCATGTATTTCAGTTGATCTTAGATGTCCTTTTTGTGTGATCTAGTGATGAGGAAATAAGTGAGAGGGAAGGGTGGATGAGCAGATATCATTGGGTGACTGACCCAGCCTAAACAGTAACCTTGACCTTCCCAGCAAACCTCCTCTGTGCAGGGGTAACTGTGTGACCCACTTATCCTTAATGAGCTATGGATTTTAGATGCCACATCTGTCACACAAATATTTCCCTGATGAGAAAACTTGGCAAGAAAGTGATATAGGTCAGTACAAATTCATCACCACTCTAGGAAAGAATCTCAAAATTTATGCCTATTAATAGTAAATAGGGCTGGGGGTGACACTCAGTGGTAGATCACTTGCCTAGCATGTGTAAGGCCCTGTTTTCTATCCCCCAGCACCACAAAAAATAAAAAAAAAATAAAAAAAAAAGGAAAAAGAAAAAAGAAAAGAAAAAAAAGTAATAGGTGAATAGTGGCCTCTTGATCTTTGAAGTCATGGTTTATGACATTTTCCCCCTCTGTGATACTTACCATAATAAATGATCCAGTTCCCTTCACTTGATCACCAGGAAACCTGTGGCTCTTTTATGTTTAAATAATAGAGTCCAATAACATTACCCAAGGACCTGTCCAATCCTACTAAGTATCATTCTTCTACCGTTACTGAGAGGTAATAGTAGAATAATGGTGTATAGTAGTGTCCTGTTTATTTAAAAATTGTTTTTTTTTTCACATCTTATTTCTCAAAGCAAACCTCTGAAACAAAAATCCAGAGAACTAATGGAAAATAAACCCCCTAAAATAATATTTCAAGAATTAAACCCAAGTTTCTCCAAGATACATAGCCTCATATACAGTGCTTGCAGGTGTGGGCAGACTGAGTTAGAAACTTTCCTGCATGAGAATTGAAATGGTACTATTGTACCCTAAAGCACTATAACTTGCAAATTAGTTGATGCTCATTAACCTACCCTGCTGAATTGGGAATTAAGTATTAAACACAGACTTGATTACATTTTCCTATAAGATCCCTAGACCAGACTGACTGATTGCCTGAGACATGATCTTTTAGACAACAACAACAGAAGAATAACTTGGGTTTTGATTGATGATTGACATGAGTCGATGTTGTCTTTTAGGGTTTGGAATGACAATTTGAGGTCGTGAGGTCTAACAACAGGGACTGTAGCCTTCCCAAGAAGGGGAGGACGGCTGGAGAAAATTTCATGGCCTTTGCAGTTCCATCCCACCCACCCACTCCTAAGTCCGTTGCCAGCACATTAGTCATCACTTCTGTAACAAGAGCAGAATGACACAGAAAGCCAACCGGATTTTGTGCAAGAAGTGTCTTAAGTTTCTATCTCCTAAAATATGAAGCCCTATGTAATCAAAAGTTTATAGACCAGAAATGTTATTCTATCACTCTCCAGGGCTGGTCCATGGGTGGTATTTGGGAAACCTATACATTTGTCGGTCTGCATTAGTCAAGAGATTTAGAGTACTCTTTGTTCTTCTTGCAGAAAATCAAGTTTCCAATACAAGGTTTCAAAATTCCTAAGTTAGTTTTTGAAAGAGGGAGGGGAAAGGACTAGATAATTGTGTCCCATTTGTGACTCAGCATTTTTCCCTCATGTAATTTTTTTAAAATAAAAGTTTTGCTGAGATGATATAACTTACATTGAATGAAATTTATCTCTTTTTATTTTTCAGCCCTGCTTCTCGAGTGCTAGGCAAGCATTCTACCCGAGAACAGTATCCCCAGCCTGAAATTCATTTTCTTTTCTTTTCTTTTTTTTTTTTTTTTTTTTTTTTTTTTTTTTTTTTTTTTTTGTGGCACCGGGGATCGCACTCACAGCCTCACACCTGCCAGACAGGCGCTTAAGCCACTGAGCCAAACTCCCAGCCCTAGTTTTTTGAGGCAGGGTCGCACTATGGAGCTCAGGCCTTGGGCTCATGTTGTAGCCCAAGCGGGCCTTGAACTCCCAACGCTCCGCCTACCTCAGCCTCCCGAGTGCTGGGATTAAAGGCGTGAAATTCATTTTCTTAAAGTATAATTCTGTGGTTTTTAGTAAGTCTAGAGAACTGTGTGACCATTACCACTAATTTTGGAACATTTTTGTCACCCTAAGAAGAATTTTGCTCCCAAAGTTGATACTCCCTCTTCCCCAGTCTCTGATAACCAGTAATTTACTTTCAGTGTATTTTTTTAAATGCTTGGTTAGAAGATATATTGGAAAACAGCACATCAATTTCAATAGCAAACTGAAAGGTAGATTACTAAGAAAACCCTAACAAGAAGTTGTTATAAATGCAAAAATTTTATTGAGATTCGTCTAATTCCAAATATAATGCAATATTATTCAGTACAGGTTTGGAACAAAACTTCAGGGTTTGTTGTTGTTGTTGTTGTTGGTTTGTTTTTATGTTCTGTTTTTAGAGACAGGGCTTCACTAGGCTGTTCTCGAACTCGCTGGCCTCAAATTTGAGGTAATCCACCTGCCTCAGCCTCTCAAGTGCTGGGATTACAGCCTGGGCCACTACCCCTCTCTGGGCAAACCTTCAGTTATTTTGAAAAACATAAAACAGATAAGGTTTCAACCCCTCAGTTGAGTAGTAATTACCCAGAGCTGGGAAACATGGAGATGTCAGTCAAAGGACACAAAATTTCAGTTACACAGGAGAAATAAATTCAAGAGTTCTATTGTACAGGGTGGTGAATGCGGTTAACAACAAGGTATTGTATACTTGAAAATTGCTGAGTAAATTTTAAATGTTCTCACCAACAGAAGGATGTAATGTCAGGGCTGGGAGTTTGGCTCAGTGGCTTAAGTGCCTGCTTGGCAGGCACAAGTTTGTAAGTTTGATCCCCAGTACCGATAAAAAAAAAAAAAGGGAAGTGACGTCACATGTTTAATCAGCTTGTTTTAGCCATTCCACAGTCTACATGTACATATTTCAAAGCATCATGTTGTACATAATAAATATATAAATTTGTTGTCAATTTTTTAAAAAGATGGCAGGGCTGAGGGTGCGTCTCAGTAGTAGAACATTTGCCAGCATGAATGAAGCCCTGGGTTTGAGGCCAAGCACTAAAAAAAACCAAGTTAACTCCTGACACATAAATGCCTTTAGGTAGGTCACACAGCACTGATGCATGGCAGATAAAATGATGGAAAAGAAAAGAAAAGAAAAGGGTATATATTTCTTCCTACGGATATGGCAGGTCTTTTAAAACTATCATAAAAAAAAAGAATTCAGGAGCTGGGTGTGGTGGTGTACAGCTGTAATCCCAGCATTTGAGAGGCTGAGGTGAGTTTGAGGCCAGCCTGGGCTACCCAATGAGTTCAAGGCCAGCCTTAACTACATAGTGAAACTCTCTCCAAAAAAAAAAAAAAAAAAATTTGGATGTGTTATGTGCACTCATCATGCACCAGCTCCCCACAACGAGTGTAATCATTATGCACTTCAAACATGTACTAATAAAAATAAAAATTAAAAACTTTTTTAAAACAATGTCATAAAAACTCAGGAACCAAAAGAATAAGATTGATAATTCTGATTATTTATTTACTTATTTTAGGGTTTTTAAAAAAGAATTTAAAAAACAGGGCTGGGGATTTAACTCAGTGGTACAAGCACCTGCCTGGCAGGCATGAGGCTGTGAGTTCGATCGCTGGCAAAAAAAAAAAAAAAAAAAAAAAAAAAGAATTTAAAAAACGAATAAAACCAATACAGAATTTCAAAACAAGATGATAGGAAATTAACAATTAAATTATTATCTTGCACATTGTTATCTTCAAAATAGTTGCTCACATTTCCAGATATAGGCATGCAAAATTGATCAAGCAATATAAGCACTAACTGTTCCTTTCAGTGAGCTAGTAGAATAAGTTGTACATTTGCCTTAGTTGTCTTGTGCATATATATTTTTTTTTCTCTTCCTTCCTTTTCTCCTTTCCCCCATCCCAGTTGTTCTTTCCTTTGAGCAGTTTCTTTCCCTTTCACAGTATCTATTGTACCTTTTGGATCTTATTACTCTTTCAGTTTCTTACAATAGGGAAACAATATACATGCAAGTCTGATTTATTTCACTTATGAGTATGGTCTCAAGTTGCATCCATTTACCTATAAAAGCCTCGAGTTTTATTTTCCTTTATAGCTGAGTAGTATTCCATTGTATAAAAATACCACATCTTTTTTATCCATTCTGTGGTTGATGGGCATTTGGGTTATTTCAAGATTTAGCTGTTACAAATTGTGCTGCTATAAACATGGGCACACATATCTTTCTGTGGTACAATGTTTTCAGTTCTTCTGGAAAAATACCCAGAAGGGGAATAGCTGTGTTAAATTGGACCTCTCATCCTAGCTTTTTGAGGAATCTCCATACTGACTTCCATAGTGGTTGCACCAGTCTGCACTCCCACCAACAGTGGAAAAGGGTTCCTTTTTCCTCATAGCCCTGCCAGCATTTGTTATTGGATGATTTTTAAAATTTTTATTTTAAAGAGAATAAAACCAAACAAAATAAAATGGAACGAAACCAATCAAAACAAAGCAGTGAAAGTGGTACAGAACTTCAAAGCAGGATAATAGGAATCAACAATGGTTACCATAATGCCTCTTGTTATCATCAAAATAGCTGCCCATACCATCAGATATAATAAAATCAAACAAAACAGAACAGAATAATACCAATCAAAACAGAGCACTGAAGAAAACAAAACAATAAAGTGGAACAAAACAAAACAGTGAAAACAATATTGGATTTCAAAAACAAGACACAAGGAAATTCCCCATAGTTGCTGTATTGCATATTGTTATCCTCTAAATAGATGCTCAGGCCACCAGCATTAGTCCTGCACAATCAGTTACACAGTACAGGCATTAAGTTGTTTTTGTGCCTCAGTTGCCATCAACTCAGCCTGTGTTCCTCTGAATCAGCCTGTTGCTTACCAGGAGAGGGAGGCTCCTCTTGACTACCAGCCCACACACTGGCTGGCTCATGGGAAGGGCAAATTGGTTTCTTGTTTCTCCTCCCAGTCCTGTATGGCTGCTTCTGGCTCACAGGAAGGGCAAATTGGCTTCTTGTTTCTCTTCATGGCCCTGCATGGCTGCTCTAGTGAATGATTTTTTGATGATAGCCATTCTTTCTGGAGTGAGATGGAATCTCAGTATTGTTTTAATTTGCATCTCTCAAATCACCAATGATGTTGAATATTTTTTCATGTATTTATTTTCAGTTAATTTTTGTGGTAGTCAGGGGTTGCAGGGAGAACAATTGCATATAGGACACAGAATTTATAATATTGCTTTATGATGGTCACCCAGAGTTAAACACAGAGAAGTGCAGGAAAATCTGTCCACAACACTAAAGACCCAGAATATTCAGCCAAGGGCCTGGATCCCACAGTGACGTCCTGCATGAGTCCAGCTAAAGACCCAAAGTCTATGACAATGCCTCCCACAAATCCAACTAAAAATTTAAGGGCCCATGACATGGACTCATGCCAGTCTGTTTCACAGATCTGCACTGGGAAGGCCCAAGGTCAGTGGTGGAAACCAGAAAGTCTATGTCAGTGGGTTGAAGGATCTGTGCCAGTAGGCTGAGGCTTCTACACTGGAGCTGAGAAAGTCACACTCAAGATAAGGAGCAGGGCTATCCTGAAAAGTACCATAGCCATCCTCAGCAACGGTGAGGTCCCAAGCTTGTCTGATGATGAGAACAGTCAAGTACATGCCAGGAAGCCAGTGTGACAAGCTTCTCCTGGAGATTAAACAGCATACATGATCCCCCTCTAGAGCCAAGAAGTGATGCTCAATGTGAGGAGCAGAGATCCCCCAAAGTGAACTGCAGCCACCATCAGCAACAAGATCCTGAGCTCCTCCAATGATAATGGCCAAATCCATATTGGTGAAGCTAGCTGTGACAAGCTCCTCCAGGAGAACCAACAGCTCAAAACAGCAACACTTAGGAGAGCCCACAACGCCTAGTTCTTCTTCTCCATGTCTCTATTTATGCTGGCAACTTTCCTCAGGTGGGCCATCTGCACTCAGCATCATGCTGATATAATTCAGCTGGTGTTAAGTTGACTACCAGTTTTTAACCTATAAGAAGTGTGAATTAATCTCAGATGCCAATTTTTGGATTGGGTCTTTGAATTTGGGTGGCCTGATTTTTTAAAAATTCTTTATGTGTTCTAGATAGAAGTCCTTTGTGTCAGGAACAGTTAGCAAATTTTTTTCCCAATTTACTCTGTTGGTGATATCTTTTGAGGTACAAAACTTTTTAATAAGATGAGATCCCAGTTGTTGATTCTTTGAAGTTATTCCTGTGAAGTTTTGTTTTGGAACTCCTGCCTACACTTATGTCTTCAAGATTTTTACCTATTTTCTCTTCCAATAGATTTAGTGTTTCCATTTTAATATTTATATCTTTGATCCATTTTGACTTTAGTTTGTGTATGGTGATAGACATGGGTCTAGTTTTAGTCTTTGGCATGTGGAAAGCCAATTTTTCTAGCACCATTTATTAAAGAGGCTATATTTCTTCCAGCGAATATGTTTGGCCCCTTTGTCAAAGATAAGGTGGCTGAATGTGTTTGTAGTTGTATCTGCATCTTCTATTCTGCTCCATTGATTCTCAGGTCTGTTTTTTTGCCTGTACCATGCTGATTTTAACACAGTAGCTTTGTAGTATAATCTCAAGTCAGGAATTGTGATGTCTCTTGTCTTGCTTTTGGTGCTGAAGATTGCACTTGTTATTCTAGGTCTATTCTGGTTCCAGATGAATTTTAGGAATGTTTTCTCTAGTTCTGTGAGATGTGCTTTAAACAGGATTGCATGAAATCAGTATAACAGTTTTGAGATTATGGTCATTTTTACAATGTTGGTTCTTCCTATCCATGAGCAAGAAATATCTTTCTATTTTCTTTTCTTTTTTCTTTTCATACTGGGGATCGAACTTATGACCTTATGCTTGCCAGCAGGTGCTTGGGCCACTGAGCTAAATCTCCAGCCCTATCTTTTTATTTTCTTAGCTCTTCCTCAATTTCTTTTTTTCAGAATAATGTAATTTTCAATGAATGGATCTTTTAATTTGTTTGTTACATTGATTCCTAAGTATTTCATTGTTTTGGATGTTATTGTGAAGAGTGTGGTTTCCCTAATCTCTCTCAGTGACTTTGTTGTTGTGTACAGGAATGCTATTGATTATTGAGTGTTAACTTTGTATCCACTTATGCTACTGAATTTGGTGATTAAATCTATAAGTCTTCTGGTGGAGTTTTTGGAGTCTTCTATGTAGAGTATTATGTCATCTGCAAATAAGATAATTTCACTTCTTCCTTTTCTATCTTTATACCTCTTATTTTCCTCTCTTATCTAATTGATCTGGCTAATATTTCCAGAAGTATATTAAATAGGAGTGGTGATAGTGGACATCCTTACTTGATTCTGATTTTAGAGTGAAAGCTTTAAAGTTTTGTCCATTTAGTATGATGTTGGCTGTTGGTTTGTCATAGATGGCTTTTATTAGATTGAGGTAAAGATCATCTATTCTTATTTTCTGTAGGTTTTTGTTTTATCATAAATGAGTGTTGGACTTTATCAAAAGCTTTTTCTGCATCTATTTTGATGACTTTGTGATTTTTATCTTTGGCTCTGTTGATAGGATGTATTACATTTAATGATTTGCATATATTGAACCATCTCTGCATCCCTGAGATTAATCCCACTTGGTTATGGTGTATATAATCTTCTTAATGATTTGCTGCATTCTATTTCCTAGTGTTTTATAGAGGATTTTTGTATCTCTGTTCATTAGGGAGAATGGCCTGTAGTTCTCCTTTTTGGTTGGGTCTTTCTCTAGTTTTGGTATCAGGGTGATACTTGCCTCCAGGAATGAGTTAGGGAAAACTGCTTCTCTTTCAATTTAATTGAAGAGTTAGAGGCATAGAGGTGTTAAATTTTCTCTAAATTTCTTGTAGAATTCAGCTATGAATCCATCAGGACCTGGGCTTTTCTTTGTTGGTAAGTTTTTAATTATGATTTCAATTTCATTAACTGATATTCGGTTATTCAGAATTTTTATATTTTCTTGATCCAGATTTGGTAATTCATGTTTCTAGGAATCTGTCCATTCTTCTGTGTTTTCCATCCTATGAGAGTAAAGATTTTTGAAGTAGGTATTGATGATCTTCTGAATTTCCACTGAATCTGTAGTAATTTCACTCTTTTCATTCCTTATTGCATGAATTTGAGTTTTTTCTTTCCTTTTTTTGATAAGGTTGGCTAGGGATTTATCAATTTTATTTTTTCTTTCAAAGAACCAATGTTTTGATTCCTTAGTTCTTTGTATTGTTTTCTTAGTCTCAACTGTATTCATTCCTGCTCTGATTTTTATAATTTCCTCCCTTCTTTGAGCTTTGAACTTGACTTGCTCTTCTTTTTCTAATAGCCTAAGGTGCAGCATTAGGTTGCGTATTTGTGCTTGTTCCATTTTCCTGATGTGAGAATTCACCACTATTAATTTCCCTCTGAGGACTGATTACATTTAATCCCACAGTTTCTTGTAAATTGTATTTGCATTTTCATTTGATCATAGATATTAATTTCTTTAATTTCATCTGTGGCCCACTGCTTGTTCAGGAGGATGTTACTTAATTTCCATGTGTTTATGGAGTTTTTGTGGTTTCTTTTGTCATCAGTTTCCAATTTCATTGCACTATGGTCTGATAATATACATGGGATAATTTGAATTCCTTTGCATTTATTAAGCATATTCTGTGGGCTAGCATGTGGTCTGTTTTAGAGCATGTCCTGTGTGCAGCTTACTGGAATGTATATTCCAATGTTGTTGGGTGAAATACTCTGTTAACATCTAGTAAGTCCATTTATTCACAAGTTTGGCTCAGTTCTATTATTTCTTTGCTCATTTTGTGTCTAGTCAGTCTATCTCTTTGTGACAATGGGGTGTTAGGTCTCCTGTTAAAAATGTATCATTGGTTATTTGATTTTTCATTTCTATTAATATTTGTTTTATATAGTTGGGTGTTCCCATAGTTGGTGCATATGTATTTATGATTATTATCTCTTCCTCTTTAAGTTTTCCCCTAACAAGTATGTAGTGACCTTTTTTTATCTCTTTTGATCATTCTTGGTTTGAAGTTCACATTGTCTGCAAATAAAATAGCTATTCCTGCTTTTTTCTGGGTTCCTGTGGCATGGAGAATTGTTTTCCATCCTTTGGCTTTCCATGTATGAATCTCCTTTTGAGTTAAATATGTTTCTTGTATACAGTATATTGTTGGATTCTGTTTCTTGATCCACTCTGCTAGTCTGTTTATTTTGATTGGTGAATTGAGGCCATTTACATTAATGGTTATGACGGATATATATTGGTTTATCTTTGTGATGTTATCGTCCAACTGTTGGTTCCCTACTTTCCCCTTCTTGCTTGCCCTGCTTGGTGGTTTCTTTCTATTGTTCTTGGAATTGTGACCATTTTTATGTCTTTCTAGAATATGTTTCAATATTCTTTGTAGGGTTGGTTTCGTGGCCATGAATTTATTTTTAAAATTTTTTTATTTTAAAGAGAATAAAACAAAAGAAAGCAGATGAGAACAGAACAATACAAGAAACACGGGACTTTAAAACAAGACAACAGGAAATCAACATTGGCTACCATAACATCTCTTGTTTTCTTCAAAATAGCTTTCCCTACCTTCACACAAAATAAATTCAAACAAAACAGAATAGTATAAAACCAGTCATAACAAAAGAATGAAAATATTACCAGCCTTAAAACCAGACAATAGAAAATCAACAATGGCTACCATAATGTCTCTTGTTCTCTTCAAAATAGCTGTCCATACCCTGGTCATGAATTTCTTCAGTTGTTCTTTGTCATGGAAGTATCTTATTTCTCCATTAATTTTGAAAGATAGTTTTTCAGGGTACGTCAACCTGGGTTGGAAGTTGTTTTCTTTCAGGACTTGAAATACTTCACTCCAAGAGAAGTCTGCTACCATTCTGATGGACTTTCCTTTATAGGTGATCTGTTTCTTTTCTCCAACAGCTTTTAATATTCTGTTATGCTGAATTTCTGGGATCTTGGTCATTATATATCTGGGTGTAGATTTATTTTGGTTATGGCTAATTAGAGGTCTATATGCCTCACTTATCTTCATGTCAGATTCTTTTCCCATACTTGGGAAATTTTCTGGTATTACTTCTGCAAATAGTCCTTGTATGTCAATTGTGTTGACTGTTGGTTTTTCATTGACACTTATCAGATTATATTGTTTTTGTTTGCATCATCTTGCAGCTGTTGAATTGTTATCTCCTGTTTCCTTGTTATTTTTAAGAGATCTTTCCTTTCATGATCACTAGCTTTGATCCTGTTTTCAAGGTCTGAAAGTCTATCTTCAGTTTCATTCAAGTGGTTTTGCCAGCATTCAATGGAATGTTTAATTTCCTGGATATCTCTTTGAATTTGTTACATGCATTCTAATTATTTCCTGTATTGTTCATTCAAGGTTTTTGATATAGCTGACCCCGGGATGAACAAAACTCACGGAACACTTGATGATTTTGGAGTGGAGCGTTTATTGCCAGGCCTGCTGACACAGTCTCATTTAGAGCCAATCCGAGACTGCGTACCCCTCAGCAGCCTGTAGAGGCTTATAAAACATTAGAACAAAGGGAGGAGGGGTCTTGCAAGCGTGGGTACAGAAGCAGATTGCATTGGTTAGTTTAAATGACCTGTTACATTCATTGGAGAAGGCGGCCATAGAGGGGTTTGAGGTTGGGTGGTGGTCACC